>BSBM01000827.1:8262500-8562500 GCA_027924585.1 Larix kaempferi
GCTGGACATATCGTAGATGGGATTCTCAATAAGATTTTCAAAAGTCTCATAGGTTGGATTTTCAATGAAATTCCATATTCATCACACCCATCTATGTCAGATATTAGAGAGTCTTCATCACTTACATCATGCTCCAGGATATACTTGTCCTCATCATGTTAATAATTATGATCTTTAGAAGGGTTGGTTTCAAAAATATCAAAAGTGAATGCATTTACCAATCCTTCATCACCATGTGGAGCACATGAAGGAGTATCATCATACACATCCCAAATTATATCATGGATTCCTTCATGATCTTATATAATAGTTTCTTCTTGAGGTAGATCTAGCATACACATGTGATCATCTTCATAATCCTGTTATAGCTCGAGATCTTTAATATTTTCTATTACAACCACACAAAGAGGAGCTTCAATAATATCTCTTTGATCTTCAGGATGCTTTTCTTGAATCTCTTCTTTAGTTTCTGAAATAGCCTTTGATTTAGGAAGGATGGCAAGGGAATTTTCTGTAAATTCTTTCATATCAATCTAATCATCATGCCACCGTTCAAGAAACATCTAAAAGAAACTTGAAATGGAGGTAATTCATTTGTCAGGAAGGTCATAGAACCAATTCACCGCATCACCCACCAAGGAGAAAGAAAAAATGGTCATCAGATCATCCTCATGAACAACATTGAAGTCAACCACCAATTTGTGAAAGGAAGCAATATGATCAATGGTTGAATCACCACTATTTCCACAGAACTATGGAGCCACACTATATAGCCCATGATTATCATAGCAATCATTAGGAAGCCCATGGATATTTCATAAATCTATTGCGGGGAATTGTTAGGATATTCCTATACTCCATCCTAGTCCTAGCAGCATTTTCATTATTTGCATTTTCAGTCATGCATGCACTTTTAGGGTTTGCATGCATTATTTAGGGTTTGCATGTATTTGCATGCATCCCAGTCATCAGTCCCAACACCTAGCCCTCAGTTAGCTATCCCCCGAAGCTTCCTTCCACTTAGTTTCATCCCTCCTAGAGCTCAGTGCGCCCTCCTTTCACCTACTGCATGAGAAAGGCACCGTTCCTTACCTACCATTCAGTTATCTTCGGTTATCTTTAGTTATCTTCAGTTCTTTCCTTGATTTAAGGTTAGACTGACTCTCAACTGACTGTATCACTCCGATGGACCTCCAGTGAGACTTGACTGCCCATTCTGACTTCAGTTAGCTCCTCATGCACCCTCCACTTAGCCTCCTTCATTCAGTTAGTGTCTCCATGTGCCAGTTACAATCAGTTACACCTACCACACTCAGTTAGACTGAGTTTGACTGACGGTTGACAGTTACTTGTGCATTGATGACTCCACCGATGATGAGATAGACTACTAGTTGTGCTCCGATGACACTCCAGTGATCTTTTGATCACTCCATGAAGGCTAATTCGAATTTCCACCTTAGGCATTCGAATCCTCATGCGTTGTACTATTTCTTTTTCCATATTGTGATTAATTAATTAGTGTGTGTAAAGTATTTTTGCTTCTATCCGAGTTCTACTGTATTATTATTCTGTTGCTCATTATACTGCATTGACCACTCTTCTTCTATTTTCTTGCTTAATCAATTACTTTCTTATGAGGTATACATCATCTCTTAGATCTACTGTGAGGATTTTCACAGGCATGCCTCGAACAAGTGAGCACAAAGCCCTTCTTTATTAGTATCCATAGCATAAAAAATCAATGATCTCAGCTACTAAAAAAGCAGAGTTGTCCAACAATGAGCTTTTAAAATTTTCTGTATTGTATGGATTCATCTACACACAATAAGTCTCAACAATTTATATGATATACAAGGGTTTTACCCCTTCAATGGAGTCTCCATGTGAGAATAAAAATATGCATTTAAAATACTCACAAAAATTTCTATTTTTTGCTTTTCTTTGAAAATTTATAAAAAGAAAAAAGAAAAGTTAGTAGAATGAAAATAAAAAGATCTACTCTAAACATTCATCAAACAAAACAAAACAAAAAGAGAAAACAAAAGTCATACTCCGAGAATAAAAATATTTATCCCCGACAATGATGCCAAAGAATGTTGTCGCCGGAAACAAACCTGGGGTTAACATGGCAGAAATATTCAAGCCACTAAGTGTGTCTTTGGGGGAAAGCCTCGAGCCAAGTACTGTCACTTGATTCTTGTATCCTCCTTTTAGGCAAACTCATAACGAAGCCAAGGGGGGTGGACCCTAAAGGTTACTAAGGCTGACTGATCTAATTAGTTTTGGTGGATGAGTTATTTTTTTTTAGGAATTTTTTAAGCAATGAAATTGATCCAAGAGATTTGCAATAAAATTAAATCATAACAACATAAAGATTAAACATGTTTCCCAACCATTCAACACATGATAGCAATTAAACACAGATTATCTTGATAAAGCAAAATATCAAGTCTGATAATGGAGTCAAATAAAGTGTTGTTGTAATGCTTGAAATAAAATGTTGTGCGAATGCTCCTGGTCAATTTTAAATTATTGTGGAGATGAGTGGATTATTAGGGAGGGAGATTCCCAATATACCGTGAGGTATTGGAAATATGTATGGATTATGACAAAGGTGGCTCTTCACTCGGAAATATGGGTTGGATCGGAGTCTCTGGGAGGTGTTCAACACTACACCAAACGAGGGTGCAGTATAACGGTATCCCGAGGTCACTACCTAGTGGTTATCACTTCCTTTGAAGAATTTCCCCACACAATGCCAATAAACGAATACGTTGGTTTTTTGTATGTGGGAGGTTATTTGAAAAAAGTGGGACTAATTACTAGTCAGTAAGTCCCTTTCTGGTATGATCGATCTGTTCAGTCGAAGTTGCAGTGATCTAGAGCATACTCAGGATGAAGCCTTGTTAATTTTAATAGTTTTTTGAACAAAAATTTCTTGTTAATTAAAAACCCCAAGAGTCTTTTTTCCGGTCAGTACTCGGGAAAGCCCTTATCCTGAACTCCCTACTTCGGGAAAGCAAGGGAGGTTAATTAAAAGTAAAAGAATGAAAATTAAAATGTTATCTAATTACTACACTACCGAGGTAGTGGGTTAGTATCTGATTACTTTTGAAAATGATAAAACAGATTGTATTGAAAAGTATACGGTTTGCAAAAACAAGATAAAAAGTTCCTAAGTCTCGAGTGAGTCAATGGCC
The DNA here is from genome assembly GCA_027924585.1 of Larix kaempferi. NCBI lineage: Eukaryota > Viridiplantae > Streptophyta > Pinopsida > Pinales > Pinaceae > Larix > Larix kaempferi. Next base: position 8,265,701 of record BSBM01000827.1, read on the forward strand.
CAATATTTGGATTGGACCACGACGTTAAATTTTAATTGTTCTTGGTTGATTTTAGTTAAACTAAGCCAATGTAGATATTATTAGGTTGTCCCACAATTTGATTGATATCGAGCCTACCCTCTTCAAGCCTACTTGGAGGAATAACAGATCTGGAGAAAACTGGGTAGAGAAACGTTTGGATAGATTCTTGGTTTTTGACTCCTTTGTGGACAGGTTCTTCCTCATGAGGCAGTGGGTGGGATCAGGGGGGTCCTCTGATCATTTTCCTATTTTTCTTGAACTTCGTACGGGACCTATTAAACCCGCTGAGCCTCATAAGTTCAATAAGATTTGGTTAAATGATGAGTCCTTCATTAACCTGGTCAGATCTCTTTGGGTACCTTTCAATCCTAGGGCTGGTTTCTTGGCCTCCCAACAATTTACTGCTAACATCAAAAGGATCAAAGGACCTATTAAGGTTTGGGCCCATGAGAAGAGAGTCTGGGAAGACAGGGAATTGAAACTGATTGAATTGGACCTGAGGTTAATCTGTGAATCTAGGTCTATGGGCCTGGGGTCCGTGGAGGAAAAGGCCCATCTTGTATCACTGGAAGGCAGGAGAAACACATTATTGCTGGAAAAAGAGGAAACTTGGAGGTTGAAAAGCAGGGCAATATGGCTTGAAGCAGGCGATGAGAATACAATTTTTTTCCATGCATATGCGAAAGGTATGAAGGCTTCCAACACTATCTGGAGCCTTGAGGACTCGTTGGGGGAAACACAGACTTCCTTTGAAGGAATGGGTGGGGTTGGGGTAAAACATTTCCAGACTCTTTTTAAAGCCCCTGCACAGGCAACCGTTGCTGAAATTGTTAGGATGGCTCAACGTTTTCCATGGTTTGTTGAAGAGGAACATAATCAGGCCTTGATGGAAAATGTTACGGAAGAGGAACTGAAGGGGGTCCTTCAGAGCTTCCAGAAAGACAAAAGTCCGGGTCCGGATGGATGGACCATTGAATTTCTTTTGGCTCTTTTTGAATTTATAGGGGAATACCTATTACAGATGGTTGAAGATACAAGAATCTCTAGGCGAATTTAGGCTGCCCTAAATTCTACCTTTATTGCTCTTATCCCTAAGACATACAATTCCTCCTCTCTTGGTGACTTCAGACCTATCTCCCTGTGCAACTGTGTGTATAAGGTGGTATAAAAAATTATAGCCAGGAGACTGAAAGTCATTCTGTCCAAACATATCCTTGCGGAACAATTTGGGTTTCTAGAGGGCCGTCAAATTCATGAAGCTATTGGTGTGGCTCAGGAAGGCCTACATAGTATGAAATCAAGGAAACTTAAAGGAGCCATTTTCAAGATAGATTTGTCGAAGGCATATGAAAAGGTGAGTTGGCTATACATTCATTTTATTCTTACTCATTTGGGCTTTGATGTGGATTTTATCAGGTGGATAATGAGTAGTATCACTATGGTCTCCTTTGCGGTACTCATAAATGGGGCAGCCTCTCATTTCTTTCACTCGGAAAGAGGCCTTCACCAAGGGTGTCCCTTGTCACCCTTACTTTTTCTTCTGGTAGCAGAAGGGCTAAGTAGGGCCCTAAAGAAAACCTGTAGGGAGGGCACTCTACACGGTATTCAGGTGGCTCTGGATATTTTTATTTCCCATCTACTTTTTGTGGATGATATTCTCATCTTTTCTACAGGCTCGCATGGTGACATAGAAAATCTCTGGGGTATTATTCAGCTTTTTTCTACAGCTACTGGTATGGAGATAAATGAAAGGAAATCTACCCTGTCGGTCCATTCGTTAAGAGATGCTAAGATTGGGGCCATAAGGATGATCTTTCCTTACACCTTAATGGTTCTAGATGCTGGTAATAGCTACCTTGGCTTCCAATTAAAGCTGAATTCTTATACCAAACAGGATTGGAACTGGCTTATTGAGAAACGCCATAAACGTTTGAAGGTGTGGAGCCACAAGTGGCTCTCGAGAGCAGGAAGGTTGGTATTGGTGAAATCTGTTCTTGAGGCCATTCCTCTATATTGGATGTCCCTCTCTTGGATTCCCAAAGGAACGCTGGAGAAGGCTCAGAAGATTTGCTTTCATTTTTTATGGAGTGGTAAAGGAGACTTTGTATGTTAAAATTTGAGCATTAATTCACAATACTCTTGGATCTTTACTGAGAGAATAACATATACAGTGTATCAATGCATAACAATCACAATAAGCATGACAAGCATCACAAGAACCAAAGCATGAGAGACAAGGGACACAGAGTTTCCGTGGGGAAAACTCTAAGGTGAAAAACCCCACAACTTCCTCAGAGATAGAGAGAGCAATGGATCAACCAAAGTACAACCAAAATACACTTGAGATAGTCTCCTAGAGCAGATGATCCTCCTCCTCACTAGTGCGCCACTTTCTGAGTGAGAGAAGTGTGTCTTTCCGAATGATCCAAATAGAGATCTCTCGATCTCTATTTATACTTAACCTGTTTGCCCAGTTACACTATGGGGCCGACTTGTCTATCTAGATACATCCACAATATAATATATATTTCAGGGCCGACCCCACACATGGTGGTCTAATAACCCATCGGTAAGTACACACACTTGCGACACTTGTCAATCCACATGACGACACTTCCTTATAGAGGAATAACACATCTCTAATAAGGGTACAATAAATATATATGAAATACATTCCGAAGTTACATATACATCAACACTCCCTCTTAACTAGGAAGGTATTTCTCGACACAGATCTCTTAGACAAGTCTTCTTCTCGGGATCATTGTCATCAATGCATCGTCACTGTTGCTGCTATCTCAACCAATCTCTGACTCTACTCATCATAGGAAGTTCTACAGAGCTAGTCCTTTTTCATACTGGATGTAGGCCCACCACCTGCAGGTCTTCGTCATCATTGGCCATACTGTGGAAATATCAGGACTTATTACATGCGTCACAAAACCTTAAAAGAGTCTCTTGACTAGCAAGAACCCTAAAGAGCGTCTGAGGTCTTTTTCATCCTGTCCAGATCTCCAGGACTTATTACATGTGACCCCACCACAAAACCTCGAAAGAGAATCCCAGGACTGATTACGAGCACAAGGCTCAACCTATCGGATCTCCCAGGGCACAAATTACATGTGGTCACCATAAAAACTCGAAAGAGCATCCCAGGACTGATTACGAGCATAAGGCTCAACCTATCGGATCTCCCAGGGGACAAATTACATGTGGTCATGGAAAAACCTCGAAAGAGCATCCCAGGACTAATTACGAGCACATGGCTCAACCTATCGGATCTCCCAGGGCACAAATTACATGCCATAGGACAAAACCTCGAAAGAGCATCTGTCAGATATCCCAGGGCACAAATTACATGCCATAGGCAAAACCTCGAAAGACTATCTGTAGATCTCCTAGGGCACAAATTATATGTCCTCCCAAGCAAAACCTTGAAAGAGCATTTTCCAGATATCCTAGGGTACAAATTACATGCCATAGGCAAAACCTCGAAAGACTATCTGCAAATCTCCCAGGGCACAAATTACATGCTTATTTGTACAACCTGTTCCACGGCCACAGAGTATCAACCTGATACTCACCATACATCATCCTGATGTACACATGATCATCCTGATCATATAATGCATCTACCTAATGCATACCAAGTATCTACCTGATACATATCATCATACATGATCCACCTGATCATACAGTGTATCCACCTGATACAAATATAAATACATGATACATATCAACATACATGATCTACCTGATCATACAATGTATCCATCTGACACATATACAGATACATGGTCCAAGCATCCAACATGATGCATATACAAAATACATACACATGATCCAACCGATCATATCCAGCATCCAACATGATGCGTACATACATATAAATGATCCAACTGATCATATCCAGCATCCAACATGATGCGTACATACATATATATAAATGATCCAACTGATCATATCCAGCATCCAACATGATGCATACATACATATATAAATGATCCAACTGATCATACAAAGCAGAAACCAGAACATCATCCTGATGCTCATCATCCAACGCTTACATCCACAGCCATGTGAAGGATCCTCCTTCCAACATGCTTGGAATGGCTTCAACAAATGTGTCCATCACTTCTTCCTCGAAGTGTCATCAATCTGAAGAACACCAAGCCTCTCCCTGAAGTACTCAAACTTCACCCTGGCTATTGGCTTCGTCAGCACATCTACAATCTGCTCGTCCATCACAACGTACAGGAGCTTCACAGCTCCTCTCTGCACCATATCCCTGATATAGTGATATTTGATCTCTATGTGTTTCGACCTATCATGAAACACTGGGTTCTCAGACAGCTTCACACAACTCTGGTTATCACAAAAGATACTAGTAGCATCCAACGGGAGATCAAATAACTCAGGCAGTAGCTTCCGTAGCCATACCGCCTCACAACTAGCTGAACAGGCTGCAACATACTCTGCCTCAGTTGTACTCAGTGCTATGCAGGACTGCTTCATGCTAATCAAGAGATCACACCTGATCCCATACTGAAGTAGCACCCAGATGTGCTCTTCCTATCTGCAACACTGCCAGCCCAATCTGAATCAACATAACCCTGCAGGTTAAACTTTTGATTCGCTTCATACTTGAGCCCATAATCCACTGTACCCTTCAGGTGCCTCAGAACATGCTTTACAGAAACCAGGTGAACACTCCTCGGATCTGTCAGTAACTGGCTCAATGTGTTCACCGCAAAGCAAATATCTGGTCTCGTGTTCGCCAGGTACATCAAGGACCCAATCATCTGACGATACATAGAGACATCAACTGGCTGAGATGAAGCATCACATAGAAGCTTCAGATTCGATGCCATAGGTGTGGCCATGGCCTTGCAATCCATCATCCCGAATCTCTTCAGGATATCTACTGTGTACTTCCCTTGACCAAGGAAGATCCCACCTGCACTCTGCCACACCTCCATACCTAGGAAATAATGCATCATTCCCAAATCTTTCATATCGAACTCGGCAGGAAACTTCCTCTTAGTATCTGCAATCAAACTGTCATCTCCTGTTACAAATAAGTCATCCACATACAGGAGTAGAATCACAGGATTCCCTTCCTCAACCTTGTAGTAAAGGTTGGAATCCGCTTTACTCTTGGGAAAGCCCAAACTAGATAGAAAACTGTCCATCCTACCATACCAAGTTCTGGGAGCTTGCTTCAAGCCATACAAGGCTTTCTTCAATCTGCACACATATGAATCCCTGTCATGTATTTCGAAACCGAGGGGCTACTCCACATATACTTCCTCTTCAACTACACCATTCAAGAAAGCAGTCTTGACATCCATCTGGTGTATTTTCCATTTCATTGCTGCAGCCAGGGAAAGTATTGTTCTGATGGAAGTATACCTGGCTATAGGTGCAAAGGTTTCTTCATAATCTATTCCCTCTTTCTGAGAGAAGCCACGAGCTACGAATCTTGCTTTGTATTTCTCTACACTGCCATCTGCAGCATGCTTGATTTTGTAGATCCATTTGGAAGTCACAACAGACTTCTCTTTAGGTCTTGGGACAACATCCCAAACATCATTCTTCATTATTGATTGGTATTCCTCAACCATGGCATCCTTCCATTCTTTCTTTTCCGTTGCTTCTTCATAACTGGAAGGTTCTTTGTTCATAATGTCACAGAGTAAAGCAACATAGCTGGTATGTGATATGGTTCTCTTCTTTGCTCTGTGTTCTTCTTCTGGAATGCCAAATCTTTCTACATCTTGAATGAGCTCTCTAGCCCATGCAGGTTTCCTCTTGTGAGAGTTATCCTCAGGGGGTGGATCTACAGGTTCTTGCGGATCTTCAAACTCACGAACAACTTCTGGAATTGCTTCAGTCATGGTAGTGTCTTGAAATCTAGTTTACTTAGGTTCTTCATAAACTTCGATAGGTTCCTTCCTTGATTTGATGAATGCTGAGTTTTCATCAAATGTTACATCCCTGCTGACATCAATCTTCTTGAACCCTGGAAAGTATATTCTGTAATCCTTCGAGCTTTCACTGTAACCCACAAAGATACCCTTCTTTCCTGAAGGATCTAGTTTGGTCCTCTTTTCCTTTGGGACATGAGTGTATACTGGACAATCAAATATTCTAAGATGGCTGACTTCAGGTTTCTTACCAGAAAAGACCTCTTCTGGAGTTTTGTTGTCCAATATCTTGTGGGGTGTTCTGTTCTGCACATATACAGCTGTTCTAGCTGTTTCTGCCCATAGATGCATAGGTAGATCCTGGTAATGCAGCATTGCCCTTGCTGCTTCCATGATTGTTCTGTTCTTCCTTTCTACAACTCCATTCTGTTGAGGATTATAAGGAGTAGTCAACTCCCTCTTAATCCCTAAATCACTGCAAAGCTTCTTGAAGTCACTTGAGGCGAATTCTCCACCATTGTCGGATCTGAATGTTTTGATCTTCTTGTCAATTTGATTCTCCATCAAGGTTTTGAATTCCTTGAACGTATCAAACGACTCATCTTTGTTATTCAAAAAGTATACCCAAGTCTTCTTGGAGAAGTCATCAATAAACGAGACATAATAAACATACCCACTCAGAGAACTGGATGACATAGGACCACATACATCTGAGTGGATGATTTCCAAGATATATTTTTCCTTGCTTTCACTGCTTAGGAAAGCCTTCTTAATGTTCTTCCCTTTTGCACATCCTTTGCAGACACCTTCATGTTTGGTCTTGATTTCAGGAAGACCCTTTACAGCCTTGCTTGCAATTGGAAGTGCCCTATAGTGCATATGAGCAAGTCTTCTATGCCAAAGTTCACTTGGCTCCATGGATTCATGCACCATGGCATGTTCAGGTTGTCCCTTCAATTTATACAAACCTCCCTCTTGCTCTCCAATCACTACTGCATCATTTATGGTCTTTCCCTTTGGCCACATTAGGACTTGGCCATCCACAAATGCAACCCTCATACCTTTTGCATCCAATGCAGAGATGGAGAGTAAGTTCTTCTTGAGCCCAGGTACATAAAGAACTTCTTTCATCTTCAAAGATTTTCCAGAATCTAGGTTGTAGGAGGCTTCACCACTTCCTTTGATTGGGTATTGATAATCATCCCCAAGTTTCACTTTATGGGGTGATTCATGTTCAGACAGATTTACAAAATATTCTTTAAATCCAGTCATGTGTTTGGAAGCCCCACTGTCAATCAACCAATCATTACAACCATGGGAGATAGTACCTGTGAGAGCGGAAATTAGAACATACTCTTCTTCACTTGATGAGTTATCATCACTATCACTTTCTGCCCTAGCCTTCTTCTTTGGGGGTTCATCATCTTCGGCAGCATGAGCATGATATCTTCTTTTGTTATTCTTCTTCTTCTTCTTGAAGTTGTTGTTTTCTTTCTTCTTCTTGGGACAATCTGAAGCAAAGTGTCCCTTCTCATTGCAATTGAAGCATCTGAGATCTTTCTTATCTTTATGATAATGGTGGTGTGAGAATTTCCTGTTATGAGATGATTCCTTCTTGGACTTTCCTTTCCTGGCATGTGCTGTGAGAGCTTGATCTTCATTTCCCATCTTTTCTTCTCGGGCCACAAGCCTAGCTTCTTCTTGAGAGCATTCTTCCCGCAATCTGTTGAAGGAGATCAACTTCTTCCTTGCACAAATTCCTTGAATAAAGGAATCCCATGACCTGGGTAGGCCATTTAGAGTGGTCATCACCACTTCACCATTCTCCAACATTTCATACACTGCTTCTAGTTTTTCCTTGATCTGGGAGACCCTTGAAAAGTAAGATTGAATGGTTTCTCCATTCTGAAACTTTACTCCTTTCAATTGGTTCCGCAGGGTCATCTTCCGATTTATATTCTTCCCTTCAAATAGCTTGGTCAAAGAGTCAAACATCTCCTTGGGTGTCTTTAGAGAAGACACATGGGGTATGAGATGGTCTTTGATAGAATCAGCAATGATTCTCTTTGATTTGACCAAGTTATTCTTATGCAATACCTTAGCCTCTTCATCCTCTGGGATAGGGATGTCTTCTTTTACATATGAGTCCAACTCATTCTTTTCCAGGATTAACCCAATCCTATACTTCCAAGCTCGGAAGTTATCAGCTCCTTCAAGCTTATCCTCAAGCTTGGTGTGGTGAGACATCTTAAAGAGTACTTCAAATGGAAATAGAAAAGGTTTAGGTCTTACCACTTGAAATGTTGAAAAATGGATCTGGTCTCGGATTAGGGTTTGTCGAAAAAACCCTAAAAATTCAAAATGTGAATTTCAACTTTCTGAAAGGATAGAAAGATGCTCCTTGATGAGCTGATCATCTTGGTGCATTCAGAATTTGAGATCAGCAAAGCTTTACCCTTCAGATTTTCCTTTTTGTCCTCCCGGGTTCACTAGGGAGAGCCCTGAATTAGGGTTTGAGTTTCCCGGAGATCTACCGATCCAAAAATATCGATCCAAATCTCTAAACTTAGATTTTTCCAAGGAGCTTCTAGCTATGTCTTCAGATTTCAGAAATTCCTATTTTTGTGGAAACCCTAATTTTTAGGGCCAAATCTGAAAATGCTTAGAATTGAATTCTGATTGGACAGATAGATTCTCCTTGATGAGTAGAGTCAATCTACTATACTGCTTTTCCAAAAACTATGGAGAGAAACCCAATAAACAAGAAACTCAAGTTTTCGTCACTGCAAAATGTCTTCTTCTTAGGTTAGCTCTGATACCATGTTAAAATTTGAGCATTAATTCACAATACTCTTGGATCTTTACTGAGAGAATAACATATACAGTATATCAATGCATAACAATCACAATAAGCATGACAAGCATCACAAGAATCAAAAGCATGAGAGACAAGAGACACAGAGTTTCCGTGGGGAAAACCCTAAGGTGAAAAACCCCACAACTTCCTCAGAGATAGAGAGAGCAATGGTTCAACCAAAGTACAACCAAAATACACTTGAGATAGTCTCCTAGAGCATATGATCCTCCTCCTCACTAGTGCGCCACTTTCTGAGTGAGAGAAGTGTGTCTTTCCGAATGATCCAAATAGAGATCTCCCGATCTCTATTTATACTTAACTTGTTTGCCCAGTTACACTATGGGGCTGACTTGTCTATCTAGATACATCCACAATATAATATATATTTCAGGGTCGACCCCACACATGGTGGTCTAATAACCCATCGGCAAGTACACACACTTACGACACTTGTCAATCCACATGACGACACTTCCTTATAGAGGAATAACACATCTCTAATAAGGGTACAATAAATATATATGAAATACATAGATGAAATACATTCCGAAGTTACATATACATCAACATTGTATCCCCATGGGTTCGATGGTAGAGAATTGCAATTCCCAAGGCTTTGGGAGGTTGGGGACTAAAAAACATTCACCATTTCTCCAAAGCTCTGGCGGCCAAAGGAGTCTGGAGGATCCTAAAGACCGATAGTTTATGGACCTGGGTGGTCATACAAAATACATTGCTCCTGCAACTGTTATGGACTGGGTTCGGAACCCTGTTAAGTCACATAGAGGAGGATCGGTCATATGGAAAGCTGTTGTGGATTCTTTCTCTGTTGTTGGTGACCTTTTGGCCTAGAACATTGGGAATGGCCATTCACTACGGGTGGGGGAAGACCCCTGGTTTGGGAGCAAAGGCAGACATCTCTTATCGGATGGGTTGATTGCATCTCTTCGGGACTTGGGTATCATATATCTCTCACAGCTTGCCAATCCAGTTTTTGATCATCCATGGATTCAAACATGGTTGGATGTTAACACTCTGGATTTAACGATGGATGAACAGGCGAAATTGAGGTTATATTATAGGGCGCTTACTCTTTCTCAAATCCTTATCCGCGATAGGGATGATTGTCTGGTCTGGGAAGGGGACCTGAATGGCATTTTTTCTTCGAAGAATGGGTATATCAGCTTAAGTTATCTTGTCAATCCTCGTGATCTGGTTTGGTGGTGGAAGCCACTCTGGAAAATAAATTGTCCCATGAAGCAAAGATTATTTATGTGGAACGTTCTTGAGAACTCGGTTCCTACCTGGGATTTTTTACAGAGAAAGAATAGGGTGGGACCGGGGTGGTGTATCTTGAACAAAGCGGCCAAGGAGACCTATTTACAATTATTTTTACACTGTCCCTTCACGATTCAAGTGTGGGAAGAATGCTCCCTGATTACACATTCTTAGTATAACTGGGTTGGTGATTCACTGTTACAAGCTTGGACTTAGTGGTACAATGATCCAATTGGAAAATCAATTAAAGCACTACCTTTGATGGTTTCTTGGGGGATTTGGCTGGCACAGAACAACCTTCTTTTCTCAGATAAACCATGTACTCTTGCTATTTCCGCCACACTCATATGCGGCTTTCTAACTGCGTTCCCACAACATATTAGAGTTGCAAAACAGAGAGTGGTTATGGAAGTGGACATTGACCGAACCATCCCATGGGTATTCTATGATGGATCTGCACAGGAAAATGTGTGCGGGGGAGGGGCTATTTTACATCTCTCTATCTCCCACTACTTTCACCTGTTCTAGGGTCTGGCGGGTGGCGGGAATAATTATGCAGAATTCATGAGTTTCAAACTCCTCCTTTTGTTTGCCATTGAGACTAGCTTTCAGAGTATCAATGCTTATGGTGATTCTATGAATGTTACTAACTGGTCACTTGGTATTCAACAATGCAGAGATCTTAGAATTGCTAACATCCTACAGGACATTCATGAGCTACAACACTCATTCATACATTTTTCTTGCAGACATATTTACAGGGAGAATAACAAGGAGGCGGACGAGGCTTCTAAAGCTGGCAGGGTCCTGGCAATGGGGGCGTGGAAGATAAAGGAGTATCGTGAGGGGACACTTTATGAGTACTATCATTGGCCATTTTTTGATGAAATGGAAATACTATAAAACTGAGAACTGAGAAAGAATACCACTGCATTCCTTTTTGAATCGGAACTATTTATCTATCATGACAGGACTTTTGTTACAGTTTTTTTTTTTAAAGCATCATGGGGCTCGAGGAGCCGCTTGACTGAATCTTACACTAAAGAACTTAATTTTTGGTATTTTGGTGATTGTATGAACACACCTGACTGATGTAAAGAGGATACTACAGATCTCAGTACTGCCAATTGTTAAGTGGTTATACACATGCATACTTGTAATGCATATACAGAATGTAATTTTGTTCACCTCTGCTGAAATAAAATTATGCTTTTTTTCTTGGAAAAAAAAAATCTTATTAGGATGAAAAAATGACAACATCCACAAAAAGGAACCGACACCAATCCCCCCTGGGGGGATGAGAAGCAATATTTGTGAGATTTCTTCCAAAAATACTTTTATTACGAGATTACAATGCCAACTTGAAGTGAAAAGAATTCATCTTTCTCCTTATAGATCTTGGAGAAAAGAGGTTACAAAAAATTGAGGCAAAGTTTAGAAGAAAAGGTAAGGATCGAAAAAGTCTTGGATCGTCCAATCTTGTCAAAATGAGTGCTCCAAATATTTTTTTATTTTTTTTTCTGTTGTCATGCAACAAAACCAACAAACAAATTAGTAGCAAAAGTGCCCAAAATCACTTTAGAAGTGACTTGGGCAGATAAAAAAAAAACTAAAAAATTCCAAGTTAAGAAACTAGTTAACTAAAACAAAAGAATTAAGATGGTTTGGCTAAACATACAACCCTCTTAGGGTCTTGGAAAGCCTTGAAAAGACAACCAATAAAGCAATTAAGTTGTTTGATTTAAACCTTAAATACCTCAAAGAAAAGACACCTTCAACAAGCTTTAAAATTGACTAGAATAACTTGCTCAAAGACACTTTTCCAAAGCTAGATCCAAATAAAAAATGATAACTTTTTAAATAAATTTAGATCTATGCATAAAATCAAATCTATTCTTTTAATAAGCTTGATAAATAAATCAGATCTGAAAATTCTAAGAACTGGTAACCAAAAAGAATTTAATTTTAGAAGGGGGAAAGAGTAAGGTGAAAGAAGCTTGTTGCCAGAAATATCAACCAAGGAAACCTTTTTTGTGGAGTGTCGAGGGACAATGTCTTGTGATATTGTTGGAAGTGCAGTGGAGTCAAGCTAGATCCACAACTCCTTCAAGCTTGGCAACCTTAAAACCACTCAAGAAACTTGCAAAACCCGTGAGATCTGGTGATAGAATATAAATTGAGATTAAAACAACATGCATATAATCTTATAAAACATGTTAGATCTAGATCTCTAAAAATATGTATTCAAAGTAGAAAAATCAAGTAAACTTACTTACATTACTCTACTTCTAAAGATTGGGAGCAATCCTTTAAGCCAGATACACAAAGCACAATACAAGAAATTGAAATGAGAAACAAATTACCTCACTGAAATCATGACAATGGTGATCCACACATAAAACACCACACAGTTTAGCCTCCAAAGCTTCTTTATTAGCAAAATAAAAATATAGAATACTATTACAAAATTGCAAGCCTCCTCTCAATCCAACTCTAACTAGTTTGGAATGAGGGGGCTGCCATGCTTAAATAGCCAAATGAAGAGAGACGGGTGCACTTGGTGAAGGAGAGGGGGGCGAATTAGTGGAGAGACTCAAGCCTTGATTTGAGGGTTGATGGAGGGGGTTACTACCACCTTTTGGGATTCCAAAAAGCAACCCAAAGGCTGCCATGATTCATGCTGCAACTTCCTCAAATGGTGCACCCTTCCCTTTAGGAAATGCACCCCCTTCATGGGGAAATGCGCCCTATTAATGGGGAAGTGATTCCTTGTTTAGTGCTGCCCTAAAAACATGACAAAAATAATCCCTAAATTCTCTCCATCAAATTTTATCCAAAACTTCCTCCAAATCCCATCAAATTAGGAAATGGATTTTTTCATATTTTTCACTTTTTGGTATTTTTTCCATTTTTTACTTTTTTTATAATAAGTGAAAAATAGAGCACTTAACCACTTAAGAAAGTGGTTTTTGGGTTATAGTTGATTCTCTGAGCTTTAAAATGAGCACCCCCATGGCATAAAAGACCCCTATACCACACTTTTATCACATTTTTAATTTTTTTTATCAAACCATTAAAAAATGGCTTGTTTTTACGGGAAAATATCTTTTTTCTCGGAACCTAAACAAAAAACTAGGGGGACCTAACACATGTCCATACGACTCAAAATTAATGCCTAGCATGGTTTAATACATTGACACTTAGCCTCTCATAACCTCCTAATGCCTAAACACGACGTCGACCACCCCAACTTTGGAGGCATGTGTGAAAAACTCAAAAATTATTAGTCTTTTGTTCAACAACAAATAATTAACAAGGAAAAAACACTATGGGATAGTCGCATTAATGTTAATTCCTAGGAAGCCGAGTCTTTTACATACAACTACCATGCTAGCACATTTTATTACAATTCCCCCAAGGCGGTATGAACATGTGGTACAAAAAATAAAGGGCCTAGAAGGCCTGATGGACTTCTGAACTCTGATAATGAACACTTTGACATGTTCAAGCCTTCGACAGTTCACTTGGAATCCACTAAGTGCAATTGTAGTGGATATAAACATGCAACAAAAGTTGAAATCGGCGGCAACATTGCAGAGAGGGCCCGAGATCAGATTTTGAAATTGGAAGCAAAATATGAAACTAGCAGCATTGCATAGAGGCCTAATTGGTTCGCAAGCCCCTCTGGTGAATGGATTGTTGTGAGGTCTCCAAAAAGTAGAATTTCTCCAAATTTGAATGGCCCTCTCTTAGGCCTCACCAATAGGTCATGCGCCAAGGGGATTTCACATTCTATTCAACCAAAAGATAAGGATTACAATGGGATTCCATATTCTATCCAACCTCAAGATAAGATAATGATTTCAACTCAATCTCAAAGATCAATGATTACCCCGTAGATTCGGCCTTGGACTTACCTCTCTGTAGTAGTGTTGGTTGACAGGTCTCATCAACCCTAATAGTTGAGCAAGCTAAGCAATTGAACAAGGATTCTCATAGTAACTTTTGCAACACGCAAATTTCCATTTCACATACATGATTCTTTTGATCTCACGGGAAATAGTTCATCTACATTCAAACGACAGATAATTTATGCCCCTTCAATTTTAGCAATAGGAACCATATTTATTTATTGACATTGAAAATTGAGGGTCTTCTATTTTAAGTGCTAGCGAAAAGAAATAATTATAAGAGCTTATGTGATTGAGTTTTGTATGGATTATTTTCTATTTCCCTTGACTTGCCTTTATGTTTTTGTTGCTATGCGGAGCCCTTAGAGGTGAAACATTGCCAAGAGGACAAGGAATGTTGTGTATGCTGGATTTTCATTTGATCTATTTTCTCTAAATTTTTGGTTTTCCTTTCAAACAAATTTGTAACTTTTTAGTTTCCTATGTATGTCGGATTTTAATTTTGTCTATTTTCTCTAAATTTTTTGTTTTCTTTTTAGAAATTCTTTGTAACTTTTTAGTTTCCCGGATGCATATGATTCATAATTTAGCAAAATACTCGAATGACTAGAAATTTATTGTTTATTGTTTATGGAATGTTTACTCTTATTTTCAAATATCTTGTTTATTTGTTTATGAAAGTTAAATGCGATCTTCACTAATAGAAGGCAATGCTAAAGTCAAAATGATTTCAATGATATGTTGGATTTTTATTATCTCTATTTAGTATGGTTCGTTATCACTTGTGCTCTCTATTTCAGGTTTTTAACAACATTGATGGAGTGTGCTTCCTCTAAATTTTTGGTTTCTTTTTACAATTTTTTGTATTGTTTTAGTTTTCTGCATGGATGTGAATGGAATTTAGCAGAATATTGGGACGGTTTTTCTCAGTTCAATTGATTTTTAAATGGAAATTAAATGAGATGCTCATGTACAAACATAATACATTGCTAATTATAGGCTATAATTTTAGGAAATGGTGAAATTGAGTGTTTCATTAATTGTTTTCTATTTCATGAGAAATGATTTCAATGATATGCTGGATTTTTATTATCTCTATATAGTATGGTTCATTAGCACTTGTGCTCTTCCTTTCAGGTTTTGAACAACATTGATGGAGTATTCTTCCTCTAAATTTGTGGTTTCCTTTTACAAATTATTTGTAATCTTTTAGTTTCCTACATGGATGTGATTGAAATTTAGTAGTACATTGGAACGATTTATCTCAGTCTAGTTGTTTTTTAAATGGAATTTAAATGGGATGCTCATCTACAAGCATAATACACCATTGCTAATGATAGGCTACAATTTTAAGAAAGGGTGAATTACATTTTGTATCAGTTGTTTTCTATTTCTTCAGATTTGTGATTTGTTGTAACTATCATTTTCCTATGCAGACTCCTTAGTTGAAATGCAGCCAAGTAGAACTTCAAAAAGTACTACACATCAGATGTTGGAATGCAAAATGTAAATTATATTTTTTATGTGCATATTGCAATTACATATACCATGGGTGCAAAAATTGTCATAGAAAATCATAAATACTTCAACATCTTCAGAAAACTAGACAGTAACATTTTCTTTAAAAGTCCAAAATGAAAGGTCAAGGACTAGGATTAGGATTAATGAGGAAAATAATCCTTGATGTGTCCTTTTTCTTTTAACCTTGATGCACCATTGAAAATATTCCATGGGAATTTATTCTAAATGAGAATTCAGATGTCCAACATTGATCTAATTTCTATCATTTATGATCTTGTATTCTGTGTTGGATGCCTATTTTCTATTTTTTTCTAATGATAAGGTCTATTTTTATGTGTGCTTTCTTCATGTACAATGTGCTCTCTATTTGAACATCATTAATGGTTATGTTGGATTCCTTTGTTTATAATCTTTAATTTCAAGGTTGCACGTAATCAGAAAATCTGTAGAATATTGAATTGTATACTCCTGCAATGTTATGCTATCCATAGAGGACACTTTTAGGAGATTATCCAAAAAGGATACTCCATTAGTTGTTTTCTACTTCCTCGAGTGGAAATATAAACATTACATCCTCTGCATTGTTGCATTAATCGTCTTAAAATAAAATTTAAAATAAATTTTTTATAGATTATATTTAGATGAAATTGAAAGAACATAGATGATTTTAACCTTCCTTATACCTCTGTGTATCTTTGCAAAGTTCCTTCCTTATACCTCTATTTATATTTCCTACAACTTTGCATTGTATGTTATCTAATTGACCTATAATAATTACAAAGTTATTGTCCTAATTTTGTTTGAATTAGTATTTCATCTTGTTTTGAACTATAATTAATTTTCAGGCCTTCAATTCCATTTCATAGAAATCATATTAAGCATCTTATAGATGATTTATTTAGTTAAATCGATTTAGCCTTTAATGTAGTAAGTAGTATCATGTTGAATTACTTGAAGATATAAAATCTAAGTAAAGGTTCCGCTATGTAATTTTAAAATTTGCTTAATATCATATCTACCATATACTGAATATTATGCAATACCTTGAGTGTGACAGATTATTAAATGTGCATGCCATATTGTATGATTAGAGTGTGTAGACTATTTTAAATGTGCATACCATAATGTATTCCTAGAGTACGAAGACTATTTTAAATGTGCATACCATAATGTTTTGTTTAAGGTGCATTTGTTTTAAATACTTTAGTTAATTTGTTTAACATATTATTTTTATATGTGCCCTTTTCCCATATTCATATTTCTTTAAACTATTATTTTATGCCTTCAAATATGTGCTTATGTGATGATTGGGTTTTTAATATTTTTGAAACATGCTTCAAAATTTCTTTAGAGAATTGGTTTGCATTATATTTTTTACAAAATTGATTTGTATAATATATCATGGTATTGTCATCTCGTTTTCAATCAAAACATATTTTCTACTCTCTATTGTTTTAATATCACATCTTTTCCCAAGCAGTTGTGTGTATACCATTGAGTTGATGCTTTTGTTTTAATATCACATCTTTTCCCAAGAAGTTGTGTGTATACCATTGGGTTGATGTTTTTGCAATTGATTAGAGATTTTCAAAAATAATTGAAACTGAGAACTTTTATATCCTATATTCTCTTTATAAGGGCAATTCTTCCTTGTTTGACTTTGTATATGTTGTTACTTATGGGTGAATTTATTAACCTATCTAATGCCCCATTTGGTTGAGTATAGAAAGCTTTCATAACTCCTGTAGGAATTGAAATGAAACATTTGAAATATGTACATAAAGTTGTAGGAAATGCTAACAAAGCTGAATATATATACAAAGATGGTGAAAGTTTGTTAAAGGTTTTTTTTTTTTTTAATTATCATAAAAATTTGACCATATTTTATTTTTTAATAATAATTTTATTTCCAAAATTTTATGTCTGAATTTAACCATTAAATCACATATTAATTAATCTAGATACCTTATTTTCTTGAGTTTGATAAATTATTATGAGTTTGATAAATTATTAGTTTTAATAGATTCATTAGATGAGCAAATAATCTATGTTCCATGTGACCACATTTTCTCACGTACTCATTCTACTTATCAAAATTACAATTCACTTTAGCATTGAGGATTATAATGCACTTGTGTATGCTCTCAAAGATAATGTAGTTATAGCTTATATCAAGGTTATCTTGTGTATGCTCTCAAAGATAATGTAGTTATAGCTTATATCAAGGTTATCTTGTGTATGCTCTCAAAGATAATGTAGTTATAGCTTATATCAAGGTTAGCTTGAGCTTGACATGCCAGGAAATTAGGTAATTCTTATTTACTTTTTAACTTACTTATTCATAGTTTTAATTATTTTTCATTACTTCATAATAATGTAAAAAAATATCATTTCATAATTCCAAGTTCATTTAGACCTATTTTTTTTATGGTGAACAAATTCACTTTCGTTGGCCATATCACTTTGGTCTTTAGTTTTTGCTCTTGATGAATATTTAGACACATCCCAAGGTTTATTTGAGAAGGTTGTAGTTGGGGCCCTACTCCATAATGTAAGACCATCAACACACAACTTATTATCTAAATCTCCCATTTTTGACATTTGATTAGTAGTTGAGAAACATGGGTCTTTAACAAGCATTTTAATGAATTTCATTAAAGGTTTATTCACAAATTAGTCTCTACTCAAGTATAATAATATTTATCCTTTATAATAGTTGTTGAGGGTATTTGTGGAATACAAAGTATTGTGATCATCCTTTATCATAATCCTTGAGAGTGTTTTTGGCTAATGAACTAAACAAGCATTTTAATGGATTCCTTTTAAGTTCTATTCACAAATCAGTCTTTACTCAAGTATATAATAATTATCATTTATAACTGTTGTTGAGCGTGTTTGCAGAACGCTAAGTATAGTAATCAAGCTTTATAATAGTCCTTAAAGGGTCTTTTTCACAAATGAACTAAGTTATGTTGTCTCTTAATGGGGGTGAGGGTTTTACGGTATCCTTGAGAGCAAGGAAAATTTTAAGAACCCCCCCTAAATTTCTATGTATAATAAATGGCAAATCCCCATGATATATAGGAAAATATGAAGGCTATTTTATCAATGTTATATTATGTATATATAATTTTTTGTAGAATCTCTCATTGAATTATATAATATTGTAAAATCTTGGTGAATCTTTTGCTAAATTATAAAACCTTGTAAAATATTGGTAAATCTTTCAATAAATTATAAAACCTTGTGAAGTCTTGGTGAATCTTTTGAAAAAAAATTCCTTGGCAATTCATCACCCCCTACATGCCCAAATGTGTGGCTATGAATGAAGTCATATTCCCTAGGAACGATGCCCCAAACACCCACACAAACTTTATTGCCGCATCGCCGATTGCAAGCTTCACAATCCCCATGTTTTTTGGGTAAAATTTAGATATAAGGTGATGGTATTTAAAACTCTCCTAGATGCAAATGGGTCTCTATAAGAATTGATAGTAAATATCAGCTTCCCTTCTCATGTGGACATTAAGCAACTTGCAAAACAAGATTCAACCCATAAAATATAGATGAATGTAAGTCCAACTTTGATTTCCATTATCGATAAAAGGAGAAAGAGCCTGTAGCAACTGCCATTTCTAGAAATATGGGGTGAATGGGAGCTTCCTAGAGATTTTCGTGGGCGAACAGAAGTTTAAATCCATTTTTAGAGGGGCAAAATTGTTTCATCTTGGATCCACTTTTTAAATTCGATGGGGATAACCTCCTATTCATTAAAAATAAATAAATAAAATGTGGGCTAATCATACCTAACGGGTGTTTCATAAAAAAAATAGCCCATTAAAAATTTAAAACTCCTAAATTTAGCCCATGGGCTAAGATTAGCCCCTAAAATTTTCCATGCTTGAGAGTGTTTATCATATGGGGTGAGTGTTTACTCAAGTGAGCATTTTGGCATTCTGAACCACTTCAACAAAGTGAAAGAAACAATATTCTCTAATAAATTTCCAAAATCATATTTATTAAAATGTTGAAGCTAGTCATTCATTAACACTTACTCAAGGCATAACTGTCTCTTCTGTTATAGCACTAATTGGAACTTCAATGACACTAACGGCCCCCTAATGAACCTAAAGGCATCTGAGTTACCCTAATAGTATCAAAGCATCCCTATTGACATCCAATTGTTCTGAATCGATCTCAAATGTCCCTAATGTCATATGAAGAGTTCCTAATATTTGCTACAAGCCCTAAATCAAATGTTTGATCCATTCATAAGTGATGATCCCACCTCAAGACAACCTACCAACTCTTTCCAACCTAATTTTCACTAAAGTAATCATGGTTTTGAGGGCACACACACCTTGATCCACTACAAGGAGAAGAGCGTGTGCCTTGAAAATGTACAAAAAAATATAAATAACCTCAAAATTAGTGAAATTGAATGGTTGGAAAAGAAATCTTTTGGGTGTAACTCCTTGAAACCACCCTCCAATTATCTTAACCATGCCCAATAGTGTATAAATAATACATTCATGGATGAGATAGGGGCGTCAATTACTCATATTGAGGTTATGATAGAAGAATTGGTCCTAATTCTTTGATTTTTTATGTCCACTCCCCCACCAAAAAAAAAAGATCCTTGTTTATGATATTTCATCATCCATTGATCAATGAGGTCCAATTTCATAATTGTGTCCCATATTGTGTTCAAGAGAGTGTTTTAAGGCTTTGTAGGATCAAGGAATTAGTGACTTAGGATCATGTTTCTCTGTTGCCATAAGATTTGAGAAGGGGTTTATCTTTCTTGTGTGCATGTTCCAAGATTCATCAAGGGGAATGCTTTGGAGTTTGTGCATGGAAGGAAACTATATGACAACCTATAGGATCCATGTGCCTAATATTCTCTCTCTCTTGATTGACTGTGCCTTTTTCTTATCTCTTTGGTTAATTGTGTGAATATAAGTTAGTAATCCTAGGGGAATTTGAGTAGTTGTCTCTCCATGTGCTTTGTGATTGTCATCTCTAACTATTTGGGGTTTTGTCCCCATAATAGAAATGATGACTCCACTGGGGAAGAATTATTTGAATTATTCTCTTAAGAGCCTCCTTAGGCCTATTTTTTTTGCTTTGCTTGAGTCTTTTGAAACCTATCTATCGACTATAGAATAGTCCCTTACTCTAATTCAAAGTAAAGGATTGTAAGTTTTTTTACGTTTTAAAACTTTTTAGATACCTACAAGAAGCACACTCTCTCTAGAAGGAACAAGAGAATTCATAGGCAACTTTTATCCTTAATAATAGGTGTGTGTGCTCATACCTTTGTTTGGAAACAAGTGTATGTTACTTGGGAAAGAGGTTTTTTTTCTCTTTTTTGCATTGATTATTGCTGCATTTGATCTTTAAACTCACTAGAAGGTTGTAGGTGGTTTAGGAGTTTTTTTGTGTAAATAAAAACATTATATTACTACTAAAACAAGAGATACAAGAGATACATGTCATGCTTACAGCGTTGCAGAGTTACCAGTCCAACCCCAAAAATACTATAGACCGATACAAACACAGAGCTACAAATATGAAAAGCGAGCGTCCATGAAGCCGGACCTCCTCAATGTGCAGACAAAACTCCCAAAATAGAAAAGATTCTCCCTATCCATCTAACAATGATCACCAAGCCCTGCCTACTACCCATAAACTGACTTACAGATAGAGAGACAACAAAAACCTATAACAAGACAAAACTATATCCCTAGACCTTTCAGAGGCAAAGCAGACATTCTTACAGCACCTTTCTCAGGTGTCTTCATGTCCGTCACCTTCTTTTGTGGGAGAGTGTTGACCTGAATTACAGCAGCCGTTGGTCGAGGCGAGAGTCATTAAATTTCTTTTGATTATCATGATGCTTTGTTCTTTGATCCTCCAAGGTATTAAATGGCACTTTCAAAAATTCTCTTTTCATGGATGGTTTGTGTGTGATTTTCCCACATAAATCTGTTGGATAAACAATCCTCAAGTATACATATCATATCTAGCAAACATCAACTATTTTTTTGTCTTCACACCATACTATGTTTCTCATGAATTATATGGGAGTGAAAGTGATGCGGGCCCTATTCACAATCTTCTACTTGTGGTTTCAACTCAAAGGAAGTCAACATTCACTTTTCTGCATATATGGATGAACTCTTAACAAGATACAATGAAAATGGAGTCAATTTGTTCATAATAGATCCGAAAGGATTTACCAAGATCATTAACTTGATCACGAATCAAAATCTTACAGAGATCAGATTTGCTTGGGTAGTGATATGCCTATATATCAATCAACAAAACTTAAGCATTTAAATTTTGTGACAAGTTATCATTCATCTATGAGAGTATGGTAACACCATCTGTAGCAGCTCATAATATTAAAATTCCAAGTTTACCATGTAATGAATATAACCCAACAAAGATGTGGATTCCCAAAACCAAGTGACAAAAATATTGAAATTTCAATGAGTTTTTCAACCCTTCTTCATAGAAATCAATTTACCAACAGCGCAAGCAACAACCAACCTTACTTCAATAGTGTTTCCATATAGTTTTTTTTCAAGAACTCAACAAATATTTGATGATATTCATGTGCAACATGCTACCAAGACAATGAAAACAAGCTACCCGGAACTTTTCACTTGAAACCAATAAGTAACATTAGTTCCCATGTATTCCCCTTCTATGTGCAGCCACAACATCCATGATGTGAACTAATTTATGCATCATGTGAACAAAGAAAATGAACTCATACCTCTATTTCTTTTTACCCACGTGCTTAAGAGAAAGTGGATTCTACAATAGTTTCTTTTACTGTAGGTTCTTGTGGCCATCCAATTCCTCCCTTCCAGTAGTTCCATGGGTTTGTCCATGTGCATCAATTGCTTCTCTTCTTAATGCTAGTGTTTGTAGATATTCTTGATTGCAGGTTGGTTCATTGCTGCTACTTGTTGCACGAGTTGCAGTGACACAAGTTGCAACAGTTTTTATCAATTTATTCCTTCAATAAGGTTATGGGAGATGATGTCATGGGTAGGATGATGTCATGGGTCACATGGAACAAGGGTGGTTTTGGAATTGACATGGATGGAATGGTTAAAAAATGGAAGTGGATAATGCTTTGTGGTATTTCATGACATTCTCCTAAATATTTAATAAATAAAAAACACATGTTATTTTACCTCAAGTTTTACCTCCATGAAGGCTTGGATTGGCATGGATGGACTGATGATGTTGAAGCTGATGTAGGATGAACTACTACTAAGAGTGATGCTAAATATAGAATTCATGTAAGCTGGGGATGAGATCAAATAAATCAATATGAAAATGATCTTTATTGGGACCAAAAGAACACTGAAATCCTCAAAGTGATCAAAGCTGATGCATTGTAGTGGTGGATCTAGAGACTGTCAACTGCTGGAAAATAAATCAATAGGTACTAATGAACTGCTAGAATAGTAAATGAAAATGTACTTCTGAACTGTTGGAACAATAAATGAAAAGGTACTTCTGAACTACTGGAACAATAGAAATATATAGTCTTTATCTAATATACAAGCTCATGTACAAGTTAATCCATGTGAATGAATGTTCTTGAAGTCGAACATGGAGAAACTTTGTTGTATAACCAATCAATAATGAAAATTGTTAACCAACGCGAGATAACTCGTCATTTATGACAATGAACTATCAAGGTACGGTAGTACAACCTGACAGGTACGAATGGATGTGTTGAAGTCGAGTCACTTGCAGGATCTAACAAAAAAGAGACATTGATGTATTACCTTGATCGCCAGTGAGGAAATTTACCATCGATGCATGCAAACTCCAATGTAATATAAATAACTCAAGTATTGTTTCCCAAATAATGTGCTGACGTTGATGGGACATGACCATTGGAAGGTGGACCTTAATGAATTCTACATCATCCAATATGAGTAAAAAACAAATGATTGTGAAGAACCAATATAGTGAAAGATAGAAGCAACATGAAACTTGCAAAATTGATTGGGAACCTTGCCAGCCAGTAACCTGGGTTTCAAGCAAAGTTCGTGTCCAGCTGTGCTAGTAAACTGGTTTTCACAACTGGACTTATTTTTTCTCTTTACTATTTTATTTTTTCCACACTATACTACCCTACTCTTCTTGAAAAGGAAAAATGTTCAAGTATAAGAGTACTTCCAATGGATCCACTTTCGAAACAAGGTCTCAAGTATGCTCATACCAAAATCTAAAAAATGTATCTCAATGAAAATTAGAATATGAGAGACCAATTTCCCTTGAAAAGACGATGCCAAGAATTGTTGAAATATGGAGTGATGTTGCAAAATAATGACTAATTGAAACCAAGCTTCAATATAATATTTTCTTCCTTGATTTCTTGTAGTTGTCATATCATGAAGTTCCTTAGAGATTTGATCTTCTTGAATGTATAAAAGATCTAGATCTAGTGACAACAATGCAAGAAGTTCTTCAAATTTAGGTTCCAGTGTCTATTCTTTATTAGATGTTATCTATGTCTTGTTGATATTGTTTGTATGTTGATAAGGAATAGAAGAAACTTCATTTTCTTCCATGATCCCTACAATATTGGATTTAAAATCTAACCAGACCTTGTATGAATTTCTTGCAGTCGTGTAGGTGAGGTAGAACATGTGGGAAAGGTAGGAAAATTCCATAGTTCAAAATTGTAAGCATGTTG
The DNA here is from genome assembly GCA_027924585.1 of Larix kaempferi. Taxonomy (NCBI): domain Eukaryota; kingdom Viridiplantae; phylum Streptophyta; class Pinopsida; order Pinales; family Pinaceae; genus Larix; species Larix kaempferi. Next base: position 8,289,947 of record BSBM01000827.1, read on the forward strand.
TACTACTTTATTATTTTTGGGGCGTGGGATGGATTGGACAGGAATTTGTGTAGGGTACAGAGGATTCTGATGGGCAGGTAGGTATGGCTGATTTTTTTGTTGAAAAGCTTGTGGAAAGTATAGAGGATTTATTGTCCTACAAGATGAAGAAAAGTAGCCATGCTATTATAATATGGGCCATGTTGACCTTGCTTCCAAGGTTGGTAGGGTTTATGTTGAGACTTCCATGCTTTCCATAATTGAGGAGTATTCCATGATTTCTTATGAGGATAAGAAAATGGAGGGATAAAGTTTTGAACCATACATGTATACCACAGTTGCCAAAGCTATTGTAGTGCCATTGCATAAGGTGAACATGCTGCAACTTTTGGATGTCCTTGATATGATTCTTTCATCCTAGGTAAGGAAGGATGGTTATCCATTGGAATCCGATTCAAGTCACTCATGCCACAAATTTTGGAGACTACCTGAAGAGAAATCCCCTTCATGATGTTTCTTTTGGCACTGACGAAAAAATGCTTTTTCAAATTCCTCCTGCTTTCTCTTAGCCTGCAAAATACCCTCTTGTGAATTAAGAGAGATCATACAATCAATTTTAGAAATTTTAAATAAACTACTGGTTTCATCTCCTGTAAATCATATTCTTGCAACAAGTTTCAAAAATTGAGAAGAAAGTTCTCTAGAATTCTTACCAGTCTTGGAGTTTCCTCTTGAATACCTTCTACATAACTCACAAACATGATCATATGGTAGCTGAAATACATCACATGTTCCCATCATATTTAATATTTCTAAAGATTCATCTCGGATCCCCTTGAGTAGGAGTATTTTCAAGGTTTGTTTCCCTAGTTGTCCGTGTTTTGATCTTTGAAGGTTGTATTGAAAGCGATCCACATAGTCCTCCAAACTTTATTCTCCCCCCTATGTCATCCTGAACATATCTTCATTGGCCCTACAATAATATTAGTACCTCTTTAAGAATACATGTTTCACGTCTTCCCAAGCTTGAATGAAATTCCCACCAAGGATTATGAACCATCAGAGAGTTGCTCATTTCCGACTAATGTGAAATATTTTCAGCTTTTGAATGTTAGTATTATAATCATATCCTCTACAAAGAACTTCAAATTGAAACAAGAATGCATCCATGTCTTCATTTTCCAAACCGTGAAAATTGGTAGAGCAAACGAGGGAATTCTTTGGATTGGTACCACTCCTCCTAGATCTATGATGGGAAATTCAAAGGTAACAACATATTCCTTATTATATTCTGGATCTTTGTCACCTACCATCTCTTCCTGAAATAGAAGAGGTTCTTCATGTGCTCCTCCTTCGAATATTCCTATCAACTGGTTTGTAGAATGGGTGGTGCTTACAACACCACTAAGTGGAATGATATGATTTGTTCTTATTCTACCTCTATTTATGCATCATATATGCTCTTTTACTCATGCAACTATATGCTCTAGTGCAGGTGAAACGAGATTCTACCGCAGGGCCCTCTTTTCGAGGGATTGGCGGCAAGTGCATAGGTTCTTACCTACCATATTTACTTCTCAAGCCTTAGTAGCACCAAAGATGCAACTATAATATCACTGAGTTGTACTCTTGCGCCCTTATAACCTCCTCAGCAGGGGCGCCAAAATGTTGGGTGTTTTAAATGTCTTTTAAAAAAAACTAATTAACCATACATTAATTATCTATCTAGGGACGCCTTTTATTTCAAGGTTATGTGCAAAATCTATGCAGGCTACAATTTCCTTTTTAATGTTGATTCTATGATGATTGTCCAATATGAAATCAAGAAATTAACTGATCCAATATTTAAAAATGAAGCTTGTTTAGAAAACTATTTCTAAAAGCAATTGCAATCTCAATTGGAAAGGAAACTGATCATAACTCACAACACTTTGCAAGGAAAGAAATCACTTAGGCAACTTATGCTATTAATGGAAATCACACCACTATGTTCATAAAGGAAACTCAAGCCACTCTGTTCGTAAATAAAATTCAAGTCACTCCTCACTTGTAAAAGAAACCACACAATCCAATGCCTGTAATTGAAACCACACAATTCAATGCTTGTAAAGGAAATCACACAACTCTATGCTTAATTGAACCTATGTAACAACAAGTACCAACACTCTGATTAAACATAGACTCGCAATAATTCCTTAGATGAAATGCGTTTACTGTAATAAAGAGGAAATTATCTACACAAGAGACAAACAGATAAAGATATATAGATGGCAGTAAAAATCTAATCTATAGAAGTAAGAACAATATAAATCATTACCCAAGCTCCATGAGTAGTAGCAATAAGATGAGTTATTAGTTCTTCTATTAACCAACCAATCCTTGCAAGTGACAGCTTGTGTAAATAACACACATTAGAAGCATCAACAATCCACGCGACTTAGTAATAGTTAAAACTATCAAAATTATGAAACAAACATCAATTAAATCTATCTAAAAAAATCAAATGGCAGCACCTGATCAATAAAGGGGGCCCTTCCTCCTCCAACTAGGGTTGTTGAAGCAACTCACAAATTAAGAATCAGATCACACAAATCGACATGCCTTCTATTATGAAAGAGGAGAGATACAATAAATTTGTCAATGCGCTACTCCACCCCCCTGTCCTCTCTATCCACCATATGTATTTATGCTGAGGAGAAAGTGGCGAATTGAAACTAATTCCCCCAAATTCAAACTGTCAACCATGAACAGTTTTACAATATATTCTCCTTTTTTTTGGGTAGATATGGTTGAGGAGACAAATCATATATGATTATAGATGATTTCCCTAACATACATCATCTGAAAAATGGCCTGATTTGATTCCCTGGCTGAATAGGTGATTTGTTTGGGACATGGCTTGGGGAACAGTCACAACAAGAAACTTCTCTTGTAAGAACTGTGTGTAGCTATCAAATTACACCCTTCGTGGAGAATCCATTCTTGTGCCACCTAATTTGGCTCATTCTGCACAAAACCCATGTCCTAGATTTTGGAAATTCATCTTCATATGCCTGCAAATTGCAACACAAAACTATCTCTTCTTATCTAACATGTTTTTTTGACTGAGAGCATTTGACCATGAGCTAGAGATTAGATGTGCCATGTAGATTTCCACATGGAGGTGTGCTAAGATGCCAACCATAGAAGTTGGTTTTACAGCTGCTACATGAAATTTGCTTCATAAACCATCATCAATAAAAGATATAATCATTAACTTATTAAAAATGAAGGAAAATGATCATTATTAACCACTAAAGCATAAATAGGCATAACGTGGCATTTTACGATAAATTATGGAAAATGTATGGCAAATGAAGTGATATATGAGCGGTAAGAGGAGGTAGAATGAATGAAATTGGTGCATATCCATGGCCCAACAGGTTGTTCTTTCACTTGTTTTTTTCATTGTCTAAAACATGATCCTTTCTTCTTTGAGCATTTTTGGCTTTGTATTCAAGTTTTTGTTCAAGAGGGAATATCTTGGGAAGTTTCAATGAATTGATGTCCTTACCCATCATAACTTGTTTCATCCTTGAGCTTGAACACTAATGATTTTTTTCAATTTATATAGTTTAGTTTTGATTTACTCTAGTTGTAAGGGTTTACTCTAGAAGATTGTATTATTGAAAAACACTAGTGTACTATTTGTATCACAAAGAAAGACCTAAACTATATGTAGAAATTATAGCCCTGCACCTTCTATTACTTAATTAAATGTAGAAATTGTATCTTTGAAACTACATTATGTTTAGATCTTTGCATATATTGTTGTATCACAATAGGTATTGCAGAGATTGTTTTAGAATCTTGTATTGTCAAAGATGCATTCTTTGACTCCCATCATCCAAAACACAACAAAATACAAAAGTTAAAATCAATCCATGCAATTTACTCAATCAACAAAATTTCATGAAGCTATTGGATTGTATTCTACGCATTTAATTTCCATCAACAAACTACTATAATAGCTCTGAAAGTAAGCATTAGAATATTATTATATATTTCTGATCATATGCATCCTGGAAATTAAAGGTTACAGAGATCAAGAATTTGTAAAGTTAAACCAAAAAATTAGTGAAACAGGCTCCATTAACATTGTTCGAGTATAGCACATTGATTATGAACAATGGACATTAACAGGGAATACAGACAGAGATAATAGGGAGTGACAAATACACTTTTCCTATGTCTAACTAGCCTAACTTTTTCTTCAAATGAGTTACAAAGAAAGAAAGAGCATTCACTGATAGAATAAACAACTGGCAGCAATATCCCCTTGCAAAGATGGTAACCTTCATTGAAACCATTAAGAATGCAAAGCATTTTGAATTCAAACATACTACTGACAGTATAAAGCAAAGCTTCAAGGTCATCATGAGCATTGCGCCCTAATATTTAGAGAGCAAATCAAGGAAAGTGCAAACTGACATATTTCCTATAATACAGAATCTTATAATACAGAATCTTAGTCTTTCAGGGAACAGATTTTCCATTGCAATCCATAAAACAAAGAACACTATAAATTTTTTTAATGCAATTGGACTGTAGGCTATACTGTTCTCCGAATCTCCACTATCCAAAGCTCTACGAACAATAAAAATAAGATCAATTTCTATCACAAATAAACTTCAGTAACAAACAAATAGCATGCTATACTAGCAATCGCTTGTAAATTTCAGAGTAACAATGCTCTTAAGACCAAACAATTGGTATCAACATTGTATTCTTCATAAGATCTATCATACGCTTCTATTTCAAACATTCTGGGAGGACTTTTCTTTTCCTATTCTAGTGACAAATCTTTGCAAGATCTGAACGAAAAAGGAATGCAGATCAGAATCAGAGAGAATGTAAAATCCTTCGAGAGGACTTGTAGGTAGCATTCTCTTTTATCAGATTTGTTCTGGGTTTGGGTCACGGTGTATGAGGACAATAGAGAACCAGAGGTATCTTGTGCTCCTGTGACTTAGGAATATGGCACTCTGCTTCTTCTTGTGCATTATCTACCAACCAATCCAAGCATTTTTATGCAAAACCAACGTTAATGGTTAACTTCAAAGTAAGTAGAGCAGCTGCGAGTGGTTCCAGGGAGTAACATGAAGAAGGGAAAATTCAAAAACAGGGAATACAAACAGAGATAATAGGGAGTAAAATGAAGAAGAAAATTCACCACATGACTTAAAAATAAGTAAATATAAGTCAAATGCATTCGTAATCACCATGCCCGATTTGACTTCTAAGGGTTCTGCTTAAGGAAAAAAGTCTCAAGACAATTCATGGGAAATATAAATAACTGATGCAAAAACGAGCACACAATTTCCTGCATGCCGATTACAAGATCTCCATGAACAAATTAACCACATACATTCCAATTTCTGGTAAATTTCTTACTGGTAAATTAAAAGGTATAGAAAAATAAATTTTAAAGGAAGCAAAAAACCAGTGGAAACCTGTCCATTGACGTTGTGGAAATTAAAGGTTACAGAGAACAAGAATTTGTAAAACGAAACCAGAAAATTAGTGAAACCACATCCATTGAGTAAACATACATTCCAAGATTCTGTTAAATTTCTTAATGGTAAATTATAAGTTAGAGAAAAATAAATGTTAAAAGGAAGCAGAAAACCAGTGGAATTCTTTCCATTGACGTTGTGGAAATAGAATACGAAAATCTGATCCAAAGGAATTAATAGAGAACAAGCATTGCACTTGATAACTTCAAATCATCGGATGAAGAAAGAGAACAGAGACATCCAAGGAATTAATAGAGAAGAGAGACTTCAAGCCGTGAGATGAAGAAAGAAGCGAATGGAAAAAGCAGTGCATGACAGACATCCAAGAGGCACAAGATCTCAATCAATAACAGAGAGAACTTATAAATACTCGCGATTGCCTTAGACGATTGTCTCAGAAGCATTGCATCGCAGAAATAAGATAATACCAAAGATAATAAGTGAAACTGTTGGATTGTATTCTATTCTATTGATGAGGAATGCATTTAATTTTGATCAAGAAATTATAATAGATCTTAGAAGCATTGCATCACAGACATTCAAGTCATCCGATGAAGAAAGAAGCGAATGGAAACAACAATGCATCACAGACATAAGATAATACTCGCGATTGCCTTAGTAGCATTGCATCACAGACATTCAAGCAGGCACAAGCTCAATAAATACTCTTGATTGCCTTAGACGGTTGCCGTTGCCTACTTTTTCGCTTTTGCTTTTTGCTTTTTTTTCTTTACCGGAAAAGCAGCATTGCTTTCTTTTCTTGACCGGAAAAGCATGCCTCAAAACAGTTTCCGATGCATCCCATTTGAATGTATTTAAATTTAGAATTTTTATCATTTAAGTTTCATTAACATGTGCTCGAAATTGTGCATTCATGACTATTAAAAATTTAACCATATAGGGAGGATCAACATAGACCTTTTCAAAAAATACATTAAATCAAACAACACTTTACACTATAACAAGTAGGCATTTGTCTTTCTTATATATATTTATTTCACTTGAAAATATGCCAACACATGCTATTCATATATATATATATATACTTGCTATTTTATTTTTTAATGCTTAAATTTATTTATATTTATTGGATTTGGGACAAATGTTAACATAACTATCGCTCATGGTCGTTTGAATGACTCTTAAACAAGATGCAAGAGTACATGATCTATTAAGAATTGACCCTTTAAGTATACGAAAACTTCTAGCAATTTACACTTGCATTGAGCTCAACCTAAAAACTTGACCATGGCATTATACAGTTCTTGTTAATTTTAATCTTGTTCATGGAAAAACAACGCATATTATGGGTTGTTTTAAAACCAGCATAGATCCATCTTAAACCTGTATCTATCAAGCACCGAGAGGGATCCAATTTCTTGAGGTGTATTTCTTTTTTTAAATTTAAACTCAAGAAATTTTATATCTCTTGATTGATAGATCCGGGTTTAAGTTTTAAGTTTTTATTTTATAAACGAACATCGATTGTTACTTTCGAAAACGTTACATGTTACATTTGCTACAAGATCTCCCTCATACTATTACTTTTTACATTTTATTATGTTCCACAAAGGTTACATGTGCACTATTACTTTTTACATTTTATTATGTTCGACAAATGTTACATGTGACATTCGTTACAAGATCTCCCTCATACCATTACTTTTTACATTTTATTATGTTCGACAAACGTTACATGTGACATCCGTTACCAGCGTAGATCCATCTTAAACCCGTATCTATCAAGCACCGAGAGGGATCCAATTTCTTGAGGTGTATTTCTTTTTTTCAAATTAAACTCAATAACTTTGATATCTCTTGATTGATAGATCCGGGTTTAAGTTTTAATTTTTTATTTTATAAACGAACATCGATTTTTTAATTACTTTTCATAATATTTTATTTTATGAGCCAACCTAGATTTTTTTTAAATACTTTCCATAATTTTTATTTTATGAGCCGACATGAATTTATTAATGGCTGACATAATATAATTTATTACTTTTTACTCTTTTCTTACTCGTGTAACGTTACTAGACAAACGTTACAACATCTCCCTCATACTCATGTGTAACGTTACATGGACACACCTTACATGGACACACGTTACAACATCTCCCCAATACTGGGTTGTAGAGCACCTCGTTTCACTCAGTGCAATTACTTTTTACATTTTATTATGTTCGACAAACATTACATGTTACATCCGTTACAAGATCTCCCTCATACTATTACTTTTTACATTTTATTATGTTCGACAAACGTTACATGTGACATATGTTACAAGATCTCCCCCATACTGGGTTGTAGAGCGCCTCTCGATGCAACAAGGTCCCCCCCATACTGGGTGGTAGAGAGCCTCTCAACACAAAAATAATTAATAATATGAGCATCTTAAAACATACATAATGGTTTAGGAACACTTAAAAAAGAAGTAGATTTGTTAATGCATCTTTTTAGATTCATTATCAATGATAGTGATCATCAATGTAAAGGTGGCATGCCATCAGTTTAATCGATAAGGATAAAGCTCGTTCATAGTATGTTTGAAGTTGTGTGGGTCTATTGGGAAATACACCATACCATTCACCAATGTAATTAGGTAGGGAAGCCATGCAATATATACAACTCCTCTTGGTGGGATTCATGTATATCTTAAGACAATAACATCACAATTCAAGAACTCTTCTAGTATAACACCAAAACCTTCTACAAGATAGATGCATCGATTGCAACTATAGAAAACGTGGCAATGTAAAAGGTTTAATGAAGATGTCCGCAACTTGCTCTTCAATAGGAAAATACTTTGAACTAAGAACAACATCCTAGACATGGAAAATTTCAGGGGCCAATCTTATCCCATGGACTAAATTTATGAGTTTTAAATTTTTAATGGGCTAATTTTTTATTAAACACTCGTTAGGTATGATTAGCCCACATTTTATTTATTTATTTTTAATGAAGAGGAGGTTATCCCCATCAAATTTAGAAAGGGGATCTAGGATAAAACAATTTAGCCCCTCTAAAAATTGATATAAACCTCTATTCACTCACAAAAATCACTAGAAAGCTCCCATTCGCCCCCAATTTCTAGAAATGGCAATTGTTAGGGGCTCTTTCGCCCTCTATTGATCATGGAAATCAAAGTCAGAGTTACATTCATCTAGATTTTATGGGCCAATTCTCATTTTGCAAGTTGCTTTATGTTCACATGAGAAGGGTAGTTGATATTTCCTACCAGGCCTTATAGTGACCCATTTGCATCTAGGAGAGTTTGGAATCCCATCGCGTCAAATCCAAAGTTTCCCCAAGAAACATGGGGTTTGTGAAGCACATGATCGATGATGCGACAATAATGTTTATGTGGGTGTTTGGGGCATCATGCATGGGGGTTGGGACATCATTCATAGTTGCATGTTTGGGAATGTACGAGTCCATGACACTACTTATAACAAGTGACATTTTGTTTCTACTTGTGTTTGTGTTCTCCTTTTTGGGACATGCCATGGGCAGAGCAACTTGGAATCCCGGTGTCTTTTCCTGCTTCTTTTTCTTTGGGCATTGTTAATTATTTTTACATGTTTCTTGTTTTTTTTATTGAATTTTATGGTTCTCAAAGGATTTTTGTAGTAGTTTGTAGAAACTTGATTTCAACTTGCATGTTGCCAGTAGTTTGTAGAAACCTTAGAAAAGGATGCAACCTTTGATTGAAGCCTCAAACTTTGTTTACTCCTTTTATTGTATTTGTAAAAGCAATCCCATATTCAATCCAACTGCCTCATTACTATTATACTAGCTCTATCGTAGTTTTGCAACCTTCCTTTCATGGATTTAAAGACTTGAACTAATGTCTTGACATCACCACATTCTCAACAACATGCATTTTTTTTTTTCTTCTTGGAAATATATCATGCATAGAGGGGTTGGGTTTTAATTAGGTTTGGAAGCATGTGGATAATATTTGGTTGAATAAACATTTTTTGATGAACTTGGAACAAACATTTGTTTTCCATATAAGGTGACAATTAATTTTTAGAATAATTCCAAGTGCATTGAAATAAACAATACAATTTAGAGTTTTTAACCCTCTAATTTGGTAAGGTATGTCCACAAATGAGGTGTTAGTGGCTCCTTGTAATAGCATGGAGAGATAAATGAGGATCGAGGTGTTGTTGGGACTTCATATTAATACTGATTCTATTTGTCCTGGTGATGAAAAAGTCCATTGTTGTTTTCCAAGAATATTCCTAGAGTATGGTGAATTTCAATATACTGTGATAATTAGAGTGAGGTACCAAACTACCACCAAAAGAGGACTTGTTATGTGATGATTTATTAAGATTTATCTCCTATTTAGTATTTTTTGTATATGTTTTCCTATTAATATATATGGTTTTATACTTTATCAAAAAATTCGCCAAGACTTTACAAGGTTTTAAAATTTAGTGAAAGTTTTGCTAGCATTTTATTGCAAGGTTTTATAATTTAGTGAAAGATTTGCCAGGATTTTACACGATTATATAATTTAATGAGAGATTTTCCAAAAAATTATATATACATAATATAACATTGATAAAATTGACAATCATAATTGTCATTGATGACAACACATTAATGATAAAGGTTGAAGTGATGATATGGCAAAGATCAAGCAAGATGGACAAAGGACATGGAAAAGGATAAAGGACAAAGATTGAGCACTTGGAAAAGGAAAATGACATGGAGGACAATGACATGGAAAATGTGACATGGAGGATTGATGACTAATACTTGACATGACACAAAGGACAAGGACATGGCTTGATGATATGGCAAAGGACAAAGACAAAGTACATGGTTTGGTGATGACATGACAAAGAATGGGGACTTGGAAAAGGATGTTGACATGGCAGAAAGTTTGAGGACTTGACAAGGCTTGTAGGAATCCTAAGGAGGACAGATGTGGGCATCTTCAAGGCCCATTGCGGGCATTTCAAAATTCCCCTGCAGGCATTAGATGGAGGATCTTGCGGGCATATGGAGAAGGTTCACTGCGGGCATTTCAAGAAGCACTCTGCGAGCATTTTAAGAAGGCTGTGTGGGGTCCTTACGGGCATCCTTTGAGGGCCCTCTGGGCATTTTAAAGGAGATACAAAGAGCCCCTCGAAGGCATATCTATGGCCCCTTGCGGGAATATCTAGGGAGTGCTGCAGGCATCCTAGTGGGAATGTGAAAAGACCCTTGCAGGCATATTAATGAAGCCTGTGGGCATCTCTTAAAGAGCCCTTGTGGGCATTCTAAGGATTAGCCTACGGGCATATGATGAATAGCCTGTAGGCATACGAAAGGCCACTTAATGATCATGTCTTGAATAAAAAAATTGAAGTGGTAAAATAAAAAGAAACCCTTGATGATGTGGCATATATATATTTGAAGAGGATAATATGGAAATGATGGAATAAATCATTCAATGATAAAATAAACTTGACATGACGGCCTCCAGAATTTATGGAGAATAAAGGTATAAATAAAGAGGACAATTCTTTATTATAGGAAGTGATATGTGAGTGATGGGGAACTCGGTGAAGATGTGAAAAAAAACAGCTCTGATTTTCAGGGTTTGAGGATGTCTGAGGAAAGGCTTAGGGGGCAAGAGCAGAAGGAAGAAATGATTTTCTTCATCTGTGATTTTTTGGGCATGAGGACATCATAGCAGCAGCAAGCTGAAAATGAAGTTTGAATTTATTCAGCAGTGGCATACACTGACATAAAGACTTGACTATGATTGATACGATGAAAATGATAATGTGTTGTTGATGATGTGATTGGGGAAAGAATGATGATGTGCTCTTGGACAGACTGAGGGTCTGAGAGAGTTTGTTGAAGCTCTAGTATTCAGAGATCTGGCCAGCAAACTAAGAATTGTTGCTTGGTCATTTGATGACATATGTGTTTATTGCAGACTTAAGAAAAGTCTAATATATCATCTTTAAATTTGTATTGTTGGGGTATTGGTGCATCCCATTCAATTGTAGTTGACAGAATCATCTGGTGGGTGGTTCCACCTTTGGGTTGTAGCCCATTTTGGAGATTGAAGTCTCCAATCAAAATATGAAATTTTTTACAAAGATTATATTGTGATGTGTCTTTATTGATGATGTGGTTTGATGTTATGAATGATATGTTTAATTTGATAACCTTTTTGTGAATGATAAAAGTGTTAAAGTATAATGGTAAATGATATATATTTAGAAGAAGTTGAAAATTGGAATTAAGTGTTGGCCCACTGATTCACCCCCCCTCTCAGTGTGCCATTGTGTCCATCAATTGGTTTCAGAGCCTGGCCTTCATCGCAAGCCTAGCAAGCTTGAAGGAGATCCATGGACACAAGTGGAAGGAAGATCATGGATATTCAGAATGCTTATTCAGAAGATGGAGTTCCATTGTTTAATGGATCAAACTATGAGTCTTGGAGCATCAAATGAGGGTTTATTTACAGGCACAAGGATATGATATTTGGCAATCAGTTGTAGATGGTTACACTCCTCCAAAAGGCAAACCAAAGGGAGAAGCACCTATCAAGCTACATGAAAGCAATGAAAAGGCACTAAGCTTGATTATAAGGGGCTTACCCCAATCCGAGAAGGAAAGATATAATGTTGGGAAGTACACTTCAACCAAAGATCTATGGTTCAAGATGGAAGGTGAGTACAAAGGGAGAAATCAAGACACATAAAAGGAAATTGAAGTCAAGCCCTATGAATATGAGAAGAAATAAGATAAGGAGGTACAAGCTTCAGATGTCAGTGAAGGTAAGGACTCTTCTCTCAGTGATAATTCTGAATGTGATGATACTGAAACTCCACTCACAAAAGATGAGAAGGAATATTTGTTGAAAGTCGAGCAGGCATTTGCATATACCTTATTGGATATTGATATCAAATTCAATCTGAGGATTAGAAATAAGATTCTATGGTCTTTCGAAAAATATCAAAAGAAGACAATGGAGCTACTCAAGGATAAGCTAAGAGACAAAGACGATGAAGATGCAAAATTGAAGGCCAAACTAATTAGTCAAGGAGAATATAATAAAGATGAAGATGAAGTTAAAGATCCTAAAGAACTTGAAGAAAAAAGAAGGAAAAATATTGATTTGAAGACTTAGGTGGAGGAAGCCAAAAGAATAGAAGAAATCATGAAGCTTCAGCTGGAAGAAAAAAAAAAGACAAACCAAAATCTTGAGATGAAAATTGTTGATCTCAAAAAGAAAATTGAAAATTCAAATACTCATGTGAAGTTCAACGAAATTTTAGTTATCTTGGATGAAATACTGAAGTGTCAAAGGTCTCCATTTGACACATCTAGTCTTGGGTACAAGAAGGAAGAAGAAAAATCTGAAGGTGGTATTTGGTCCCCCAAGACTCTTGAAGTTGGATCCACATCCTTCAAAGGTGAAAGAAAATCTTCTCAGCAAGAACCTGCACAACATAAAGAAGACTTGAAAATATCAGGAATGGATAAAGAAGTTAGTCTCACTCCTCAAAGCAAATTCTTTAGAAGAAGAGAGATAACTCCAAGATGGAATCAAGCACTCAAGTATGATAGCAACTTTAATGGTTATTGTTATTCTTGTAATGGTTTTGGTCACAGGGCTATGGATTGTACATTCCATGGAAGAAGAAGTGTTGGAAGTCAAAGTGACAAAATGATATGCTGGACATGTGACCGAATTGGACATTATGCTACTATCACACTTTGAAATTTTTCACTTGTGGAGGTGTTGGCCATAGAGCCCAAGCATGTACAAGTCCAAGAAGACAATCCATGAGAAACTTTTCAAACTCATCAGCAAGGAAATTAGATGAATCCTGGAAGAGGAATAATGCAAACGGATTTGAAGGCCAAAGGAAAAATGGTCACAGCCAAGGACATTCTCAAGTATGGGTGAAAACGAACATCTTGTTGAATCTAAATGAGGTTGATCATTGCATAGAAGATGGCTTCCATATGTCAAACCAAACTTAAGGTCTTTCATGTACCTAAGAATATCTTGAGTCCATGTAGTTTGGAGAATGGACTCAAGGGAATAATGGTTGCTCCAAGAAAATAGACAAGTCCTGGGATCAGATTGCTAACAAAAGGAATTCGGGAAGGGATGAAGTTTGTAAAGAATAACGAGCATGCTTGAAGGAGTACAAATGAAGAGAATATTATTCAGTCTGTTTTTTAAAAGAAGTTTGATGATGAAAATCTGAGTGATGATATGATTGATAGGGGGAGTATGGTTAGCAAATGAAATGAATCAACACAATGATGTTTGGAAAATTGACACATGATTACCTTTTATGAATTTACTAGATGATTTTTGAGCATGACACTCTTGGATATGATTAACAACACTTGTTACTAAAATTTGATTGTGTATGTCATCTAGGTAATATAGTTGGTTATAACCCAACTTGGCATTTGAAAACCCCTTGGTGATTGAACTATGATTGGCTCTCTCTAATTTAGGCAGCAGTGAAACTCCTGTGAGTTTGGATAGACAAGAACCTTAAGCAACATGTGTGACAAATTGGTATACTGCAGCATAAGTTAGACAGTGACAAGTTGAGTTGATTTGATAGTTACAGTAGTGGACAATGTTGGTGAAGAAGAATTGTTGACAAGAACATTACATGATAACAACTTGGCAAGAGTTGAATTGAAGTAAAATCAGAATGATTATCCAAGAAAAGAATGAGGTCCAAGGATCGTGGCATGGTAATAGGGGGAGCAAGATGAAGACTTATGATTATTAACAAGTCTCTTGAAGGTCAAATCCTGTGAATACTTTCTAAAGACATATCCACTTGTTGAAAAGATGAAGGGATAAGTCAAAAACTGTGTAGATCAACTCTAACTAGCTACAATATGGGAGGAGACCTTGTGGATAAAGAAAGGCATCTGAATGTCTGTTTGTAGCATATTTTGAAGACTCTTTGGGACTCTTTTAGAAGCAGCAGAATATTATCCATGAATAATCCTCAAAACTAAGGGTACAATAAATACATGTCAAGACAAGTTAAGCACACATTCAATGGGTTGATTGAAACAATTTTTAGTTCAGTGGTTTGGTAAAGTAAGAAGATCTCAATGAAAAATATCTCATCCATTTAACCATCAATTGGTGAAGACAACTACAAGATAGTTAATGATTTCCTGAAGCATTCATAATAATGAAGAAGTATACATGAAAAGGGAGCTTGTTTAAAGCAACTACAACATCATACTTGACAGGGGGAGCAGATATATGAAGACCAAGGAGCTGGATATAGTTATTTAAAAAGCATAGTGGTTAATGTGTTCAAGTTTTTGATCTGAAAAAGACACTCTTGGGTATTCAACAATCCTAAGTATCCTCTACTTTTCAGACAATATAGTAGAAGTATAGACAAAGGGGAGTCTGTTTACTTATGAAATATTGTGATTGACAAGGAGGAGTATGTGTATGGAAAGTGAAAAGGCACAAGGATGATCTCCAAGAATCAACACCAAGCTCAGTCAAAGGAGGAGATCATAAAAAGTTGACATGGTATGATTTCTTGAAATATTCAAGGATACATTTTTTTGGGGGGCATTGTGAAGCTTTTGATGGCAAATTGGCCCTTTGTCATTAATGTCAAAGGGGGAGAGAAATTTAGGTTGCCATCAATGAAAAAGGGGGAGATTGACAATCATAATTGTCATTGATGAAAACACATTAATGACAAAGGCTGAAGTGATGACAAATCAAACAAGAAGTGATGATATGGAAAAGATCGAGAAAGATGGACAAAGGACATGGCAAAGGATAAAGGACAAATATTGAGCACTTGTAAAAGGAAAATGACATGGAGGACAATGACATGGCAAAGGTGACATGGAGGATTGACGACAAAGACTTGACACGGCACAAAGGACAAGGACATGGATTGATGATATGGAAAAGGACAAAGACAAAGGACATGGTTTGGTGATGACATGACAAAGAATGAGGACTTGGAAAAGGATGATGACATGGCAGAAAGTTTGAGGACATGACAAGGCTTGCGGGCATCCTAAGGAGTATAGCTGCGGGCATATTCAAGGTCCATTGCGGGAATTTCTTAAGCCCTTTGTGAGCATTTCAAAATGCCCCTGCGGGCATATGGGGAAGGTTCACTGCAGGCATTTCAAGAAGCCCTCCACATGCATTTTAAGAAGGCTGTGTCGTGTCCTTGCAGGCATCCTTTGAGGGCCCTACGAGCATTTTAAGGGAGCTACAAAGAAGCCCCCGGGGGCATATCTATGGCCCCTTGCAGGCATATCTAGGGAGTGCTGTGGGAATCCCTGTGGGCATGTGAAAAGACCCTTGTGGGCATATTAATGAAACTTGCAGGCATCTTTTAAAGAGCCCTTGCGGGCATAAGAAAGGCCACTTAGTGATCATGTCTTGAATAAAAAAATTGAAGTGGTAAAATAAAAAGAAACCCTTGATGATGTGGCAATATATATATATATATATATATATATATTTGAAGAGGATAATATGGAAATGATGTAATAAATCATTCAATGATAAAATAAAATTGACATGCCGACCTCCATAATTTATGGAGAATAAAGGTATAAATAAAGAGGACAATTCTTTATGATAGGAAGTGATTTGTGAGTGATGGGGAACTTGATGAAGATGTGAAAAAAATAGGCCTGGTTTTTGGGGGTTTGAGGATGTCTGAGGAAAGGCTCGGGGGGCAGTAGTAGATCAACAGGAGCAGTAGAAGAAATGATTTTCTTCATCTATGATTTTTCGGGCATGAGGACATCATAGCAACAGCAAGCTGAAAATGAAGTTTGAATTTATTCAACAGTGACATAAAGAATTGACTATGATTGATACAATGAGAATGATAATGTGTTGGTGATGATGTGCTTGGGGACAGAATGAAGATGTGCTTGTGGATAGACTGAGGGTATGAGAGAGTTTGTTGAATCTATGAGCTTCAGAGATCTGGCCAACAAACTAAGAATTGTTGCTTGGTCATTTGACGACGTATGTGTTTATTGCAGACTTAAGAAAATTCTGATGTATCATCTGTAAATTTGTATTGTTGGGGTGTTAGTGCATCCCAGTCAGTTGCAGCTGACAGAGTCATCTAGGGGGTGGTGCCACCTTTGGGTTGTAGCCCATTTTGGAGATTGAAGTCTCCAATCAAAATATAAAAAGTTTACAAAGCTTATATTGTGATGTGTCTCTATTGATGATGTGGTTTGATGTTATGAATGATATGTTTAGTTTGATAATATTTTTGTGAATGATAAAAGTGTTAAAGTATAATGGTAAATGATATATATTTAGAATAATTTGAAAATTGGAATTAAGTGTTGGCCAACTGATTCACCCCCCCCTCTCGGTGTGCCATTGTGTCCATAAAAAATAACCTTCATATTTTCATATATATCATGGGGATTCTCCTATTTATTATACATAGAAATTTAGCGGGTGTTCTTAATATTTTATCTGATCCTAGATGAGTTGTCAAATGAATTGCATGTGAATCTCTATGCATTTTTTCCTTCTCATGTTCAACTGTTTTGCGAGAAATAAGTATGGCACTCTGATTATCACACCAAAGAGTAGTGGGGTGTTCTTTCTTAATTCCAAACTCTATCATAAATTTTCAAAGCCAAAGGACCTCTTGACTAGCAAAGAATTGTAGCAAAATACTCAGGTTATACATAAGATAATGCAATCATTAATTACGTCTTGAAAGGCCAAGCAATAGGAGAAAATTCAAGGCGATAGAAAAAACCAAATGTGGACGTTCAATCATCAAATGAACCAACTCAATCAACATAGTGAAACCCACAAGTTGAGAAGCACCTAAGCTATACCGAATGCCAAAATTGGTAGTACCCTTAATGTACCTAAAAATGATCTTGGCTACCTTCTAGTGACTCTCATGAGGAAATTGAGATAACTAAGAGACATACTTGCAAACGAGATGGAAGTTCATGTATGGTTCAAATACAATAGACTACCAACCAATTGCCTATATATCAAAGGATTAACACGTGGTGAAGCACAACTCACAAAAATTTTAATGCCTTAACTAAAATGGAATGGGAGGAGTCTTGAAATCAACCATGCCAAAGCAATGAAGTAAATCAAGGGAATAATTTTATTGAAAAATGCAAATCCCTTATGAATATTGAAGGACCTGTAAGCCAATAAAATAATGCAAAGGACCAAGGTATGTCATATCAAACTACTCCATTAGTGCTCGATGAACACTATGAATCATGGATGAAGAACTACCAATGAGAATTAAATCATCCATGAATATAACCAAAATCAAGAGACCAACACCCTATCTCTCAGTGTACAATGTAGAATTGGAATGGCAATAATTGAAACCTAAAACAATAAGAAACTTATCCATCTTTTCAAACCAAGATCGAGGAGATTTTTTGAGGCCACACAATTAACATTGGATTGTGAAAACATGTGAAGGATCTTAAACAAAACCAAGAGATTTATCCATGTAAATTTCCTTGTGCACATAGCCATGTAGAAAAAAACTCTTTGCAACAGGGGCAAAGGTCTTAGAAAAATCAATTCCTTCAACCTGTGAAAATCCCTTGGCTACACGATGTGCCTTATGCTTGTCAGTAGAGCCATCTACTACACATTTAGTTTTATACATCCATTTAAAATGATCAAGCTTTGGTTACTTAGGAAGAGGAATGAGATTCCAGGTGTTATTCTTCAACAAGGAAGAATACTCCTTTGTCACGACAACATCCAATTTTGGTATACAACAACATAAAAAAATGTTGTGGGTTAGTGGAAATGGTGTCACCCAAAAGAGAATTACCAATTGCATGTGAAGAAGTATGGAAAGGGTTGGTGGATAAATAATTAAAATTAGTTTCCTCATAGCCATATCTCTTAGGTATCTTTCGTTCACAAAGGCTCTTTCTTCAAATTTGCCCTTGATCAAGTGGTTTTTATGGAATATTTTCTTCCACCTGATTTTCAACTTGATGCATATTTTCTACTTGTTGAATTTCACTCCCAATAATGTGATTTGCAACAAAAATATTTCCATCAACTTCTTGTTCTGAAAAAACAAAAATGTCAATGCAATCTTCACCAATTTCTGCAAGACAATCTATGGGAGGATTAGGAAAAATGATTAGTTCGAAGTGCTCATCAAAGTGGACTACCCTTCTAAACAAGGAATCTATAGATAAAGGATCAAATAACTTGTATGCCTTCATATCCTCATAGAAACCAACAAAAATCAATGGTTGACTCTTCTTCTCCATATCTTTGTGCTTTTCATATGGAATTAGGGCTCAAGCTTGACTGCAAAATACCCTGAAATAAGAAACATCGGGCTTGACATAGGCCCAAGCCTCTCCCTTTTGTTGACAAGTGTCAGGAACAAAGTGCTAATGTTGAATGTCAAGTTCTATACAATAATATTTGCATTCCTGATTGACACACTCCACCCCATTATCTGTGCATATTTTATTTATATAAAGAGAGGATTAGTTCTCAACAAAATATTTGAGGGCCTTAAAAGTATCAAAGACCTCAATCTTGGACTTATGAAAGTACACCCAAGAGAAATGTGAGAAGTTATCAAAAGTGCATACTTAGCCCTGGAAAATGAATGAGTTGAAAATGACATTAGATCACTATTTACCAACTCAAGAGATTTGGTAGCATATAAGGCATTACCTTTATGAAAAGGATTATGATGTTGTTTTCCAAGAACACAACCTAGACAAAATCCATAAGTGCAAGAGACTTTACGAAGACCAAGAACCAAATTCGGTTTGCTCAATTGTTGAAAATACCTATAGTTTAGATGTCCAAATCTTCTTGCCATGGCTTGCTCAAAGAATGAGCATGTTCTATGGAAGAGGAAGCTGAAAAATGATCAAAACCATCGAACTTATACAATCAAGAACTATGATCAATCCTACCAAAAGAAACAACTTATGTATTATGTAGTTCTCTAATGACCACATCATGAGGTGTAAATTTCATTGTCTTCCCATCACCAAAGTGAAAATTTTGATGAATAGAGAGTAGATTATCAAATATTTCAAGATCAAGGAAAAATTCATTAATTTAGCCATCAAAGAACTACATAGTTTCTCATCCTAAAACATAAGTTGCATAGAGTCTCCAACTCCAATATACAAAATGATATTATTAGATGTAGAAGGATGCATCTCATGAGAGTGAATCATATGGTGTGAGGTGCCAAAATCAAGGTTTTAACTGTCTCAAGATGCATATAAGGCTTGATTAGACAGTGCATGCATTTACCAGAAGAAGGTTTGGGTGCTGAAATTGTGTGCTACCAAATGCCTTCATTCAATGGTTCTAGTTTGATCCAACCTATGGATTCATCATGCCCAAGTATGCCATGAAAGATACAAATTACACTTGATTTCCTATTTGTCTTGGAGGAAGACTCAACGGATACTAAAGATGGACAAGTAGAGGATTTTGAATTATGTTTAGGCTTGGAGGTAGACTTACCAGCTTAAGCAGGATCAATATTTTGTTTGCACCAAGTTGTGTGCTTACCTTTGGAGGTTTGAGACACAAGAGATTGATTCTTAGATCCATAAAGAACATCTAATTGCAAAATATTAGATTTGTCTCTAGTAAGATGCTCATAGAAAATCTCAAATGAGAGCATTTTAAACTCTGACCCAAGTGCATCCATAGTAGAATAAAATGTAGAGTAAATTCCCTTAAAAGTAGCATTCAAATTTGACAAAATTAGAGAAATACATTCTTCATATATTTTGTTTTTTCCACAACCTCTCAACTATGACATCAACGACTTGAATTTGGTAAGAAAATATTCAATGCAAGAATGCTCATTAGGTACAAGGGATGACAACTCAATTCCAATTTCAATTCTTGAAATTCATTGGCTTAGCCAAATTGTAAATTCAACTTGCCACCATTTTTTTTGTGATTTACATTTAACAATATGAAATGATTAACTATCTAAAACATGCAGCCCAATCAAACCCATGGATCCATCAAGTTTGTTCCTATAAGAAAATATCTCAATTTCCTTTGTAAATATTGGTTGTGCTTCATCCAACATTTGCCATGGAATTTTTTATTGTAGAAGATGTTTCATTTTGAGTCCAAGTATGATAATTATGGGGAGTTACGATCTCAACAACCCTAGACTCAACCACTTTAACAAGAATTATAGAGAGCAAAAAAAACACTAAAAATGTGTCTTGCAATCTCCAAATAATTGATAGTGAAAAAATGCAATTCCCATGCACAAAACAAGGGCGTTGAAGGATAATTTATGTTGAAACAACTTATCAAAAAATAAATATAGATAAATTCTACAATTTGTGATACTCATATGTTTAGATCTCAATAAAAATCTATAGGTCTAAAGAGAGATTATCTTTGTTGATGTGATCTAAAGTAGTGCTAATCTAAGAAATCAATCCACACTGTAACATGAAACAACAATATAGATAAATAGAGCCATGAATGTACATAAGCTACAACCTCCCCAAGAACTTTTTCCCTGGAAAAAAACCTCCCCAAGAACTTGCCAACACATTAAACACCTCACAAACAATAGAACCTCACCAACATATCCCAGGAAAAAAAATGAGAAGGGGTTGGTAGAGGTTAGCTTTTATACCATGTATATGCTAAAATAATATCACAGACCATGAACTCTTCTACAACACTAAAACCTTCTACAAGTCATAAAGAAATATGTATTAGATATGTTGTACAACTACAACATAAAGCTCTATGTTTATAACAACATGATGAGATCCAATGGATAGCTATTGCAACTGGGCAGATAAAGATGATTTACATAATATTATAGCTTCCAAAAGTCAACTTACAACTATGACAACTATACAATTGGATAGGTATTTGGGAAAGAACATCAACAATTCCAACATAGTCATTTAATCTTGTAGCAAACTTACTTCCTATTGTTGAAATATGACAATATAGGAAGTTAGAGCTCCAATCCACCCAAAAAAACTCATTGGATTTCAACTATTTGGGTTGTTGTGGAATTGAACAAAACCTCTAAAAACATCACTCCAATACATAAAACCTGAATGATCATGGTAAAGAAAATTTCATACAAAAAAATTAACTAAATTCTAGATCCTTATTACTTTTCTTAAACCACACACTACTCAACAATAATATTAACAATATCTATCCTTGTCTCAATTCAATCCCATTTGTGCATATATATATATAACTAATTTTGACCTAACACATCAATCATGACCATTGTTTGTTCCTTCCTTCATCGACTTTCTTTTATAGTAATCATTATGGTCATGGTGAACATTACCCTTTCCCTTGCCTCTCAATTAATAATTTCCCTTCCTTTTCGTAACTTCAACCCTCAAATAAATAAAATATTCTCTTTATAGTGTCCTTACTTCTCTAGTATCAACATTTATCATTAGCCTCATTTGTTCATTCCTTTTATTGAACCTTTCTATTGTAATCCCTAAAATGGTCTTGAATATGAGAGTGTTCTAATTTGGGCCACGGATTTCAATTTCTTGGTATTGAAGAGGAGCAACAACAACTATGGAGATTAATATAAAAATTAGCACTAGAAATAAGTTTGGCGTGGTAAATAAACATTGAATGGTCAATGACAAAAAAATTCAAGAGGATGCAGGTCACTTGCATAAATTATATGGTCGTTTGATAAAGGATCCATTATTGATCAATGCAAATCTCTTCTCACAATTGGAATTATTCATAAAACCATGTGCTATTGAGATTTTAAATTTAAAGTGAGCATAATTTCATATTTCAAATAAATAATCTATTTTAAATAACTATGTTGTGTTTCAAAAAAAATAACAAACCTTTTTTTTCCGCGAAAAAAAAGGATTAATCCTTTAAGACTGAGTACAATCACTTTGATTTTTTATTTTTAATATATTTTGGTTTTCCTTTTTCCACTTATTATTTTATTTTATTTTTTAATATATTTTGGTTTTCCTTTTTCCATTTATTATTTTATTTTTTAACAAATTTTTATTTTCCATTTTCCCTACCGTGGGTGGGCAAGGTGCTTATGGGTAGAAATGACAAAATGAAAGGCCTATCATCTACAAGAGGAGGTAGTAACACTAAATGAAGACTTCTATTTTTTGTTTTCATTTTATGCTTTGCTTAAGTATTTTTATGTTTTAATATTTTTTGAGTTATCTTTTTTTGGTATTTTTATGTTTTATTATTTTTTAGGTATTTTATTTTTATTTATTTTAAAATAAAAATTAGTGAGATATCCCTCTCTTCCTTTAAAACATTTACATGGATGGAAGCTTAACAATCATCTTCACTAGATTAGTAACTCCAAGTAACTGTACTAGATTTGAAATTATGATTTAAAATCTTCTTGTCCACAATATGATTTAGGCATTTGATCTCAAAAACCATTTTTTTAATATTTCAAGTATATAATGTATATTCATAAAAGTAAAGTTCATATTTTGGTGGTTTTGGATAAGAAAATAAATGAAGCAAATTAATAAAAGTAAAATATGGAGACAATATTGTTCACATAGAAAGTAATTTGGATTATCATGTATGTAAATTGAAACATTAATAAGTTATTACTAAGGAGAATGAGATTTGCAAGATAAACTAAATAACAATGATAAAAGTTGAAACATATTAGTCCACCGACACAATAGGAGAAAAATTGTAATTATTTTCATGTCAAACCTCATTAACGTAAAACCATCATAGATTCATCTAAACTCCAGATCTACCATGCGCCAAGAGGGATCAAATCATGGAGGTGCAAACATCTCTTCAAATTTTTCACAAAATTTTAGATGGATCTATGCTGGGATCTCCATGTTAGACTTCAGGCCTTATAGAAGCTGCAACAACTTTAAACATATTTTGATCCCATCTTTAATTTAGAATGGGACATTCGGTTCTAGAATTAGAGTTTATTTTAATCTAACACCTCGTTTGGAAGTGTTGGGAATGCACTGTAGGAGATGTATGTTTAGAAAAGGATTGACCCATTCATAGAATAATGATGTCATATTGTCAAAACCTACTGTTAGTATAAATCACAATACTTATTGTTAATGGTGACAAATTGTCAAAACCTACTAGTAGCGAGTGTCTTTAATTCAATGGAGGCTTGAATATTGCATTTTCTCTTTACCTTCCTCTTTTTGTACCATATTTATAAGGAAGGAACACACAATAGACTTCCATCAAACAAAAATTGTGATAATGAAAAAGAAATAATTTCAAAACCAATGAGTAATTGTGCTTTTTGGATCGTGGAATGTTGATTACATGGAGGTTTTGTTCAAAGTCTTTGAAATACAACACAACACCGAAGTCCCAATAACATTGAAAGATTCTAAGTGGATGATATGATTTATTGGGTTGGTGGAGATTTTGTACATGCTAGAATTCGAAGTTGCTAACATCACTGGAGTCTACTCTACCTTTTGAGTTTGTGAGATCAACGAAAAATTGTTCATTAAATGTTATTTGCTAATCGATTTGATACATCAGATGCTATGTAAGCAGGTCGGGTCATGCAAATTTGAGATTTTATAAGAAGTCAAAATGTGCCAATGTATCCATCATGGTTTATGAGGTTTCAAATTTTCTTTGTCCCTTAAACATAAGGCTAAGTCTTGCTAGGAGTGATGGTTAAGGACTCAGGAGGTCTTTTATGTCATAAAAATTAGGTTTATAGGTTTTCAAGAAGGAATTTGAACACTTGGGAGGATCAAGGCATTAGTTGCTTAGGTTCAAAGGGACCCAAGAAAAAGTTTCGTAGGTGTCGACAATAATATCATGTGATATTTGTACTTGTTGTTCTTTTATTCATTAATACAGATCTCTCATCACCCCTCCAATTCAGTGTTCAATATATGCTATTTTTTATTCTTATTGGTATAAAGGGATTATACTTTGTCAAAACCTAATTAGGATTGATTGATGTTAAATTTGTTTTCTTATTTGATTCATGCTTATTTGTTGCCATAATATTTGAGAAGGAGTTTGTCTTTCCTATGTGCATGTTCCAAGATTCATCAAGGAATGATTTGGATTTCATGCATGGAAGGAAGCTATAGAACAACCTATAGGATCCATGTGCCTATTATTCTCTCTCTCTTGATTGAATATGTATTTTTCTTGTCTCTTTGGTTAATTTTATGAATGTAAGTTAATAATCCCGGGGGAATTTAAGTAGTTTTGTCTCCATTTTCTCCGTGATAGTGATCTCTAACTATTTGGGGATTTATCCCAACAAAAGAGCTGGCGACTCCACTAGGGAAGAATTATTCCCTTTTGGGTCTCTTTAGGTCTATTTTTTGGCTTTGCTTGAGTTTTTTGAAACCTATCTATCTATAGAATAGTCCCTTAATCTAATTAAAAGAAAAGAATTGTAAGTTTTTTTAGGTTTTAAAACTTTTTAGATATGTACAAGAAGCACACACTCTCTCTAGAAGCATGTACACGTTATTATCCTTCCTAATAGGTGTGTGTGTACACACCTTTGTTTGGAAAAAGTGTATGTGGTTTGGGAAAGACGTTTTTTTGCTCTATTTTGCATTTTTTGCATTCATTACTGTTGCATTTGGTCTCTGAAGTCACTTATAAGGTTGTAAGTATTTGTTTAGGAGTGTTTTGGCATGTTTATGGTTCTATAGTAAGTACTTTGGTTTCATTAGGTGAAAGGAAGAAAATCATTATTTGTTTAATACTCATTTTGTTGGTTTTCTTGCATTTTGTTGATAGCATGTAGTTTTCCTTCTCCTTTTTAGTGAGTGAATTACTGAATGATCATTTGTTTTTGAAAGTAAAAGTAAATAAGTGATTTGGTTTCATATTTGTTGTTTAACAGAAACGGATAAGGAGATTTTATATAAAATGAAAAACAAAGATTACATAGTTCTGAAAACAGACTGTTCCCAAAGGAGGAGTATGACCATGACTCCTTGTTCATATTTTACCAGTCTATACTTATCATGATACTTTCCTATTCTATGGAGACTGTATCTCTATCGAGCACCCTATATGCAAATAGTTTATCACCAACACACAGAGCATACGAGATTTATTGTCAACCCGAGAAAGTCTTTTTATTTCAACGGATAAGTGCACAATCTATGCTTAAACACCAAACCATTAGAATTGAATACTTTTATCTTCTATCATCCATGTTCATCCCAAGAATCTATGCAGCCCCAATTGCCTTCTAATTGCTACAACTTCAATTCCTCTCTACCATGCATCAATAATAAATGATATAAGATCTAATCAACAATTGCAGGAAAGAAATCTCATTCATATTCTAGAACAATCACCTCTTTGATCTAATCACCCTTGAAAATCATAAGACATAAACTGAACATTAATCTAGAAATCCAATTGCAAAGGATTGAGTCAACTGCTCTAAGAATTTGAACTGCAGAATGGAAATCAACAATCATAACAGGAAAGATAATTTGCAAGGGCTCATGGGATCACAACTTAACTGCAAGATGAACAAGGCTGTGTACAATTATCACACGAATTGCATAAAGTCTCTACTCAGTCGACTGTCACTCTGTATTACTTGCCAATTTCAAGGAAAACTAATATTAATTGTACTGGAAATCCACACCATAATTACCACTGCTGCATACAAAAGAAATATCATGAACAAAGCATCACACAACAATGAATTCAAAATCCTATTTAACTCAGCAATCTCTATGGAAGACGGGCCCATCCTTCACACAGAGACGCTGGCTGAACAACGCAAGTTCCTTTAAATCAAGGGTAACTCCTTATATTAACAGAAGATGATTACACAGTTGCTTTCGCTGCTAATATAATGAATTAATTATCTATTGTTCAACCCCCTGGGTCGAGGCAACTCCCCATATTTATACATACAAATCATAACATCCAATCCTATAATTGAGCAGCCATGAAGATCTCTGATCTTCAGGCGCCCTAAATAACTAGCTGTTACAATACGTGGCAGAATAGAGACATCAAAATATGAGAAAGCTTTCAATTGACCCAAGAGTAGCGATCCTTCCAGATCACAGCTAGACTCGAGCAGCAACATATTCTAGATAGCGCATTCTGTTACAGTTGCCCTGTCACAGCTCCACCTAGGATGTTGTATTAGAACCATGTGCCTTAATTGATGATTCGAGCCCCAAGGACCCCTTTGCAAGCAACGAACATCCCTTCTTTCACGACTTGTTCAGCCCCATCTTCCTACAGTCCATTTATCTCAACTACCTTCATAAATCATAACATGTTAGCACAATTGAGAGATACACAGCTTTAATTATCACAATCATATGCATTAATAAGATAAAGCAATGATCAGTCATACCTTGGCAACTTGAGGGAATAAAGTAAGGACAAGAGGTCTGATTGACATGATAAGTGGTGTAGGACAGGGGCAGGAAAGATGATTAAGGATGATTAAAAAGGGGCCAATTTTGGGCTCAACATCTCCCCCCAACTACCCTGTTGCATGTCCTCATACAACAACCTGCATCATTCAGAATCTGAATCCTGTACTGAGCTCTATCCAAGGAGAGAGGAAGAATTGTAGGAAACTTAGGAACCTTATCTATCTTTTGAAAAGCCTCTGTGAGTAACCCAATACCTTCCAGCATCACTGTTCCCCTTCCACTGCTACTTGCTGGTGTCTGGAAATGCAGTTGGTGTAGTGGGAATCTTCCTGCAGTCTCATTATGCTGTGCCTGGGGGGTTGAAAGGAAATCTTTAATCTGAATCTAAATCAATGACATTTCCAGGAGGTAGAAGCACTGGTTCTTGTGGGGCAGTTCCTTCTAGCACATCTACATTTAATAAGAGAGTTGCTGGTTCTTGCGTAACAGCAACATCCTTTAGACTCTCTTCAGCAGCTACCCTCATTGCTTTTAGAGACACTGGTTCTTGTGTAACAGTGTCTTCTTTGTCCTTCTGCTGCTGAGATTGGATATCTTTCTCATTGTGCATCTCCTCCTCCAAGATTTCAGTGTCACCTGAGCATGGTGCCTGTACCTATTCATCTTCACTCCACTATGTATCAGGAATGATATCCACTCCAAGGTTATCTTTTAAATGAAATTCAGGAGTTCCTGTTGCAACTTCCAAGGATGTTGGTTCTTGTGTAGCAACATCCTGGCTTGCCTCTTCATCCTCCTATTGTTGCGACTCTTCTCCTATGAGCTCTGTGTCATGGGAGTCCTCTGGGGTTACAACCCAGAGTTCATCATTAAACTCCAGAGTGTCCTCTGTCCCAGGTTCTTCTCCCATCTGTTTGGCCGATTGGACAAGTATATTCAGGTTTGCTGGTTCTTGTGTTACAACATCCTGTTCCAGTTTATCACTGTCCTGCCTTTGTGTCTCTTATTCTAAAATTTCTGTGTCCTGGGAGCATTCTGGGGTTACAATATAGAATTCTTCATTGGCCTCTAGAGTGACCTCCATTCCAGGTTCTTCTCCCATCTGGTCTATAATCTCTGTATCATGGGAACATTCTGGAGTTACAGTATATTCCTTATTAAGCTCCAGAGTGTCCTCCATCCCCTGTTCTTCTCCTATCTGTTCTCTAATCTCCGTGTCATGAGAAGTGGCAGCTTCAGCAAGGATATTCAAAGATGCTAGTTCTTGTGTGACAGCACCTTCTTTTTCTGCTGCTTCCTCTATTGTGGTCGCGGGCTGTTTTGCTGAGTAAGTATTGAGTATAATTTTGTGGCCTGCTTCCTTGAAGATTTATCCACAGGTGGGACAGAGTATTCGTTCATCCTCCTGTCCAACTTCAGCAAAATCTGATCCCTCCAGTTGGTCTGCAGCCTCTATTAATGTATACATTTTTCTTTCACCCTGTTTTCTGCAGGTTTCCTTCCAGATTTCCAACTCCCTTCTAAGTACTTGGAGGTCCTCTTTTAACATTGCATTCTTAGCCAGAAGTCCTTCAATTCTGGGTTCTTCCTCCACTGGCCTTTGTGGAGCATCCATTGGTCTTGGTACAAGGATTGGGGGCTCAACCTGTGCCTCTAGGGTTGCCCATCTTTTCCTGGCTGCCTCTACTGCTGTAGCTGATCGAGTTCTTTTCTTTTTGATTGGTGATATTAGGTTAAATTCATTGGTGGATCTTTTTCTTTTCTTTTGTGGTGTTTTCTTTTGTGGAGCTGGTACATAGGGAACCAAAGATGAGGTTGAAGGAATGTTTTCTTGCCTCTCATGTTGTTCTTCTTCAATTACAGCTCCTCCTTCCCACTCAGGTGAGGACTCAATTGTTACCAGCTCAATATTCTCTGCTATTGCCCTGGCACTGTCATCTTCAGGTTCCATTGTCGTAGCATTTAATGCTGCTCCAATTTCACCTTCTGCTGTCAGAACTGCCCTGTTATCTAGTTTTTCCACAAAGGTTTTATCTACACCATCTCCCAATGGCTCTGTTTGTGCCTCCAATTGTTCTTCTCCAAATGCAGTTTCATCCCCCAATGGCTCTGCTTGTACCCCCTGTTGCTCTTCTTCTAATATGGTTTCAACCCCCCAGATGGCCCAGCTTGTGCCCCCGTTTGCTGTTCTTCTGCCATTTCATCTCCCCCCCCAACTTCAGTGGAGGGACTCCGGTCCTCCTGTTGTGGTGGTACTCGTATCTGCTGTAATGGGACAACCCGCAAGGGAATGGGTTGCTGCGCTCGAGCTAGGAATTGCTCCCAGTTTAGATGATGCTGGGCAAGGGTCTTTACAATGATTAATTTGATAAGGCCATGGTGGGTGAGGGAAGAAAGTGGGTGCTTAGCAGACTGAACAAATGCCGCCATATGACGCAAGTCATGCAGTAAATAATATGGAATGTTCAATAAAATGCCATGGCGGAGATGAGAAAGTAAGGGAAGTTCAGAATTATAGACAGTTTTATATCTACCTTCACAAGTAATGTACTTCTTGAGAAAAACAGCAACTTGGTCCCATGGCCGCGGCAGTGAGTTCAGTGCGATCCCTCTTCTGGATGATTCAACTTGCTCCCACTCCAGTAGAAATGCTTCCCGTGCAGTCGTTGCAGGGACTCGTCGGTTAAACCATGGTTTTCCCACCATCGGGATGGCTGTAACCTCGGATATAATGGTCTCAGAGACTTCTATGCGCAGCCCCCACACTGTGGAGTGAGTTTTGGTAAGATTCAAAGCAAATTGCAGGGCTGCGTCTCGATCGAATCCGTCTAGTCGCTCAAAAAAATTCGAGCCAGCCGGTAGCTTGAAAGATGGCAAGAACTTGAAGATTTATCCTGAGTTCCCATGTATTGAAAGGTTCGTGACGAACTGGAATCCCCATGATCCTGGCTGCAAGCTGAAGTTGCTATCCCACAGATTACAGGATCCCAAAATGGAAGTTGCAGCACAGAGGATGCATGAATCGCTGAGCGGAGACGTTGAGAGAATGGGCAAATTTGGAAAGTTGAGCACATAAAAACATTCAAAATTTCCATGCCGAATTAGGGAAGGTGGCAGTTATTAGTGTTTATGTCGTACGAGGGAAAGGTTTAATCAGGTATAATGGTGGTATGAGTGAAGGTACGACTGATATTGTTTAAATGATATCAATACTTAATCACGTGATAAATGAAAGCCATACCTCATAAGACTGTGCGTTGGATAGCCTGCGGAGAATGGTGGAGCATGCAGTTGGTGACGTTGCGGAGGCGAACTCGTGCACAGTCAGAAGTGTGATCATGATGACTCGGATAAGGCAATAATTTCTTCCGCCGGTGAAACACAAACCATTGCGTCCTCGAGGTCGAAATGATGAGTTCGCTGGCTTCACTGAGGTGAATCAGCACCATGATTTAGCAGGTTTGGAGCAATTCTTCCGTTAACACAGGAGTTACCACTGCAAGTTGCCAGAAATGATATCACAGCCGACGAAAAAGATGTTGCAGCCGTCGGGAAAAAAAAAGTTGCAGCCACCGGAAAAGGGTTCACGGCAGCCGAGAAAAGAATTTACGGCATCGGGAAAAATTACGGCTGTCACGGAAAAATTTTACGGCGGTGGGAAAGATTTCACAGTTTGCCGGGAAATATGTTGTAGCCGTCAGAGGATATGTTGCAGCTACCGGAAAATGGTTCACGGCAGCCGGGAAAGAGGTTTTATGTTCGTCGAAAAAACAATATTGCCGCCGCTGGGAAATGAGGTGGCGGCCGTTGGGACATGGTGTTGCAAATGCCGAAAAAGATGTTGCAGCTGCCAGAAAAGATTCACGGAAGCCGGAAAAAAGGATATTACGGCCGCTGGGAAATGAGGTGGTAGCCGCTGGGACATGGTGTTGCAGCTGCCGAAAAAGATGTTGCAGCTGCCAGGAAAAATGTTGCAGCTACCGGGAAAAAGGATTTGCGGCCGCGGGGAAATGATGTGGCAGCCACTGGGAAATGAGGTGGCGGGCCGCTGGAACATGGTGTTGCAGCTGCCGAAAACGATGTTGCAGCTGCTAGGAAAAATGTTGCAGCTGCCGGGAAAAAGGATTTGCGGCCGCGGGAAATGATGTGGCAGCCGCTGGGAAATGAGGTGGCAGGCCGCTGGAACATGAGGTGGCAGCCACTGGGACATGGTGTTGCAGCTGCCGATGTTGCAGCTACCAGGAAAAATGTTGCAGCTGCTGGGAAAAAGGATTTGCGGCCACGGGGAAATGATGTGGCAGTCGCTGGGAAATGCGGTGGCGGGCCGCTGGAACATGAGGGTGGCAGCCGTTGGGACATGGTGTTGCAGCTCCCGATGTTGCAGCTACCAGGAAAAAGGATTTGTGGCTGCGGGGAAAAGGATTTTACGGTTGATGGGAAACGATAACACGGTTGCCGGAAAATATATTGCAGCTGCCGAAAAATATGTTGCAGCTGCCGAAAAAGATGTTGCAGCTGCCGGAATTTTTTTTTTTTTTTTGTAAGGCAAAAGGGAAATACAGCACAGGACAACACAGGGAGACTCTCGCTTGATGGGCCCAATCTGGTCGTTCTCCTGGCGCTTCCCTGAAAATTTTTGAAAAATAACAGCAAACGAAAAGATCAAATGCAAAGAGAAAAACAACAATTATACGCTACAGCAGGAAATTATTTATGTATAGTAATTTAAAATGCGATTTTCAGTTTAAGGATTGGCAAAGGTAGAGAGGAATTCCTGCTCTGGTGCCAGTTGATAATCTGGATCGGCGGCAATTTGCGAAATGAATGCATCTTTCTAGATGGGCTTACGATACAGTCGCAGTCTGTGGCCATTAGCAAGTAATGGTATACGGTTTTCATCAATGGTCACTAGGCGAACAGTGCCGTTGTCAAATACCCTGTCGACCAAATATGGACCCAGCCATCTTGTACGTAATTTACCTTTAAAATCCTTCTTGAATCTGGAGTCGTATAATAGCGCCCAGTCTCCTTCACGGAAGATTTTCTTTTTGATGAATCGGTCATGCCAGTTGGATCTCTGTTGCTGAAGCAGCACAGTCTGGTCTACTGCAGCTAACCGTTTCTCATCCAATTCATTTAATTGATTCAATCTTCTCTTCTGGGCTTCTGTTACATCCAGATTCATTTCGGTGGCTGTTTTCAGGGTCTTGATCTCAAATTCAATTGGAAAGATGGCACTCTTTCCATACACCAGATCATAGAGAGAAAACCCTGTGGTGTTACGCCAAGTTGTGCGATATGCCCACAGTGCTTCTGGAAGCCTGTCAGCCCAATCCTTTCGATGGCTTTTAACTGTTTTAGTAAGGATTTCTTCAATAACTTTATTAGTACTTTCCACCTGACCATTGGCCTGGGGGTGGTAAGGTGAAGCTATCCTATGCTGCACATGATACTTCTGGAGCAAGGATTCAAATTGGTGTGAGATGAATTGCGGTCCCCCATCGGTGACTACTTCCTTTGGTACCCCAAAGCGGGTAAAGATTTCACTGTACAGAAAATCAATCACCGCCTGGTGATTAGCCTTAGCCAAAGCTACAGCCTCTACCCACTTGGTCATGTAATCAGTACAAACCAGAATGTAAACCTTCTGTCTGGAAGGAGGGCTGATAGGGCCAACAAAATCCAATGCCCATCTATCAAACGGTTCAAGTACCACTTGGGGCTGTAAAGGCATCTGATCTGTTTTATTAGGTTGGCCCATCCTTTGGCAGCTGTCACAGGACTGAACATATCTTTTAGCGTCCCTGAATAGAGTCGGCCAATAGTAGCCCATCCGCAGCGCTTTATGCCCTGTTCTTTTGTCTGCAAAGTGTCCTCCACAAGGTTCATCATGACAGGCCTTCAGTATATGAAAGATCTCATCTTCCCTTACACATCTCCTAATCTCAAGATCGGGTCCTGTGTAGAAGAGATGACCATTGAGCCAACAATACCTGGCACTTTGCTGAATAATTTTTCTCTTTTCTCGTTTAGACATATGTGGTGGGAGCTTTCCTGCAACCAAATAATTAGCAACGTCTGCATACCAGGGGGAATGAGCTGAGAGTGTGAATAAATGTTCATCTGGAAAAGAATCCTCAATAGGCGAACTGTCATCACTGTTAGTAAAACGTGATAAAAAATCATCAACAACATTTTCTTTTCCATGTTTATCTATAATGGTAATATCAAATTCTTGCAATAATAAGAGCCACCTGGTCACTCTGGCATTGGTGACAGGTTTATTCATTAAATATTTAATGGCAGAGTGATCAGTGTGCACAAACGTAGGATACCCAGTAATGTAATGCCGAAATTTATTAATAGAGTAAACAATAGCAAGGAATTCTTTTTCAGAAACAGTATAATTAAGTTCAGCAGGGGCTAAGTTTTTACTAACATAATAGATGGCATAAGGTACTTGACCATCCTGCTGTCCTAATACTGCTCCAATGGTGGCATCAGAGGCATCTGAAGAAATGTGGAAGGGTAGGGTCCAATTAGGTCCCCTTAAGATAGGAGCTGTGGACAGCTTCTCTTTAAGCTTGTCAAATGTTGTCTAGCATGTTTCACTCCACACAAACTGTGCATCCTTCATTAACAAAGAAAACAAAGGAGAAGCAAGTTTGGAGAAGTTTTCTATAAATCTCCGATAATATCCAGCATGTCCCAAAAAACTTCGCACCTCCTTCTGAGTTGAAGGAGTCAGTATATTTTTGATCACCTTAATTTTTGAAGGATCCACCTGAATGCCATCGGTAGAGATGAAATGTCCTAATACCACCCCCTCACTCATCATCATATGGCATTTTTCAGTACTTAATGAGAGGCGAGCTTGTTCACAGCGAATTAAAACCTTCTTTAAATTTTCAAGTGCTTCCTCAAAGTCCTTGCCATAGGGAGTAAAATCATCCATAAAGACTTCCATACTATCATTAACTAATTCAGAGAATATGCCAATTACATCTCTTTGGAACGTTGCTGGTGCATTACATAAACCAAAGGGAAGCACTCTGTAAGCAAACGTTCCCCAGGGGCAAGTGAAGGTGGTCTTATCCTGGTCCTCAGGAGCAATCTGAATTTGGTTGTACCCACTGAACCCATCCAAGAAGGAGAAGAACTTCTTCCCTGATAGGGTATCAAGTACTTGGTCAATAAAGGGCAGAGGGAAATGATCCTTTTGCGTAGCTTTGTTCAGCTCCCTATAATCAACACAGACTCTCCATTTACCATTTTTCTTGGGCACAATTACAAGTGGGGAAACCCACTCACTATCTGAAATAGGGTAGATAAATCCTGCTTCCAAAAGTTTCTGGATTTCCTCCTTCACTATATCCCTCAGATTGGGGTTCATGCGTCGTTGGGGTTGACACACAGGCCAGGAGTCATTTTTAATGTAAATATGGTGAGTGCACAGATTAGAAGGGATACCCCTCATGTCTGTATACTCCCAGGTGAATGCCCCCCTTATGTTCTTTCAAGAGACTGATTAGGCACTTCTGTTCCTCTAAGGAGAGACCAGGGTTGATGTTCAAAGTCCTTCCAGGTTCTACCTCAATAGAAATACTTTTTGAATTTTTCAAAAATGGGATTATGTTCGTGTCACCAACTAATGCTTCCTCCGTGATATTTTCTTGTTCTTCCTTACCAAGGGTAATGTTCAGGATTTGATAGACTTCTTTATCCACTGAAGCAGGTTCGCTAATGAAATTACTGATGGCATCGTCTTCTATTTCGTTTTTAAAAGTTAAGGCCTTCCCTATTGTTAATAGTGGCTGAACATCCTCCTCCTCCTCCTGCTCTATCCAAAGAGAAGTTTCAGCCTCTAAACTTGGCCGAGCTGGAGGATACAGGGTGAGGTTTTTAATCTCTGTACCATCAGATATAGTCATGGACCCAGATCGACAGCTGATGCAAGCATCAGCTGTGGCCAACCAAGGCCTCCCCAGGATCAATGGATGTCCTCCCAACTGTGATTTTGGTTGCAATATCAGAAAGTCAGCAGGGTATTCCCATGAATCTACTAAGATGACGAGGTCGTCCAGAATCCCTTCGGGTCTAATGGTGGATCTGTCTGCCAATTCTAAAATGGTAGGGGTCGGCCTAAAATTAGTCAGTCCAAGCTTCCTTACAGTCTCAATTGTCATTAGAGAAATTTTGAGGTCAAAAAAGGGCCTCATAACAAAGAAAATGTACTATAAAATACAACCAATCACATTCTAGTAGATGACATCATCCCCCTTGGTGAGGTGGCATTGCATGAGTTAAGAATGCTTATTTGTCAAATTCTCTATGGTGGATGAAAACACATAGTTTACCAAGGTAGTGGTGTAAGTACTTTTAAGTCATAAAGTAAAGTACTCATAATGATAGTCTTTTCATAAAATAATATTATTGTCATTTTCAAGTAAAGTACTCATAATGAATATCTTTTCACACTTTCACATAAAATAATATTATTGTCATTTTCAAGTGAAGTACTCTTAATTCATAAAGAAAGCCCTTTCACATTTTTTTATAAAATAATATATTATCATTTTAATGTTTTTAATTTTAAATTATATATTCACTCCATTCTATTTAATAACATAATGTCAAACTAATAAAGAATAATAATAGATTTAATAAATAATAATAATAATAATAATAATGCAATGTGAATTATAATAATATTATTGACATTTTACATGTAAATAAATTTTCAATTAAATTACATTATTAAATTCATGAGAAAAGTACTAAATATAAAAAGTCAACATAAAATTAAAAAAAAACTCTTAAAAATGTTTTTTATTATTTAATTTCATTTGCAAGTTCAAGACAAATAAATGTTAAAGGACAATACATTTTTTGGAATTTACAATGAATCTTAGTCACATCAATGTAGTCTTGTTTTATTAATTTTATTTCTAGTGAATTTTGAAAAGTAACTCAACCATGGTTATTTATATTGTGCATAGAAAATAGTGTGGGAGGTGACTTGTCATATATACCTACCCCATAAAACCCCCAATTCATAATATTTTAATATATCTCATATTTTTGTAGTACATCTCTTAGGAGGCCCTTTTTTGACCTCAAAATCTCTCTAATGTATGACATTGATCGCTGCTGCTAAGTCGACTAGCACGTTGGGTATCTGCGTTTGTCCTATATGTACAGTGACAGTTGGATTGCCAGGGTCGTCATACTTGGTCACATGGGTTTTTCCTGTTATTAAAGCAGATAAATTCCCTATGACGTGAACAGTGGGAGGGTCTCTAGGTTTCCTCCCTGGTTTCTTAGTGCACAGGTCCCGAACAATTTTAGCATAAATAGGAACGTCTTGAAGGGCTTGCACAAGGGGGATTTTAACGTAAAGATTCTTCAACTCTCCTAGGAGGTTGAACTGAGGTTTCCCCCCTATTTTTGGTAGCATTAGTATCTCAGGGTATGGTGGTTGCCTTACGAGCTGGGTAGGCTCGTATTATCTGATTTCTCATTTAATGTTTCAGCCGTCCCATCTAAGGGATGCTAAGCACCTTTAGTGATAGGAACCGGATCAGATGAATGCTGTGAACTCTCTCCTTTTTCATGCACAGAAGGTGGAATATCTTATGTAATTACAGGTTCTATTATCTTCCCAGATCATAGACGAATATCATTACAAGGTACAAGGGAGAGAGAGTAGGCCGGCATATTGACAGTTTCCAATTGATGGACTGTTTTATTATTCGGGTTAGGATTAGGTTGGGCAGGCAGCTGAGGTCGTATTGGTATATTAGGAACAGGATTATTCTGCAGCTGCAGCTGCGACTGCTGAGGTGGGTATTGAGGATATTGAGGAAATTGAGGGTATGGAGGAGAATATGGTGACTGTTGAGGTGGGGGTGGTTGAGGGAACTGGTTCCCGAGAGGAAATTTCTTCCATCCAGGAGACCACAACGTAGGTTGATGTGGTGGCTGTGTCCAAGGACCCCATGAATTAAAATTTTGCATTGTAGGTTGGGGAGGATTCCACTGAGCATAATTTGAAGGGAATTGTGTATTCACATTTTGCATGTTATTATTCCAATTTCTCATATTATTCAAAAATGGAAACGAGTCCAGAGGCATACCTTGATTTTGAGGCTGCCAAGGTTTCTTCTGTGCAATGAAATAGGTTAATTCCACTTCTGGAGTTGATGCCTGCAGAACAGCCTTCACTTGGGGAAGTGTGGGACATTCCTTCATGTCATGGTTCAACTCACACAGCTGACATACTTGTATCTTGTCAAGAGGGCATTCTTTCAGCGGGTGATTCTTTCTACATCGGGGACAGAACACACCTAGTGTGAGATCCTCCACTGCCTGTTTTTGTTTGGCCTTCAGGACATCAATCTACGAAGATATGGAGCTCATCATTTCTGTTTTAAAATTTTCAAGGAGATTGCCTATCTCTGCATGTGTATCTCCTCCATTGGATGACTTCTGAGTTCTGTCGAAGACATCATGTTCCAGCTTATCCCGTTTATCCCGCTTATTATTCCTGGAAGATGCCCTGGAGTATCTCTTACATAATTCCACAATCGTCTCAAAAGGTTCTTTGGAGATATCTCCCTTTCCTAACAAATTTAACATGTCTAAACAATCATCCCTGATCCCCCGAAGCAAGATTATCTTGAGCACGTCCAGCCCCATGTTCGTCTGCCCGGCTCTTTGCACATTGTACAACAGCCTTTCTACAAAATCCTCCAGACTTTCATCCTCCTTCCGCACCATCTTGAATAATTCCTCTCTTTTGTCCCTGGTATTGCAATATTCTTGATATTTCTCCAGGAATACTTGCTTCATCTTATTCCAATTAGCAACAGTTCCTCCCCCAAGGCTCATGAACCATCGTAATGCATTGTCCTTCAGGATGGCAGGAAAAAGTTTCAGCTTTTGGGCATCTGTGACATAATCATAGCTGGGACAGAGGATATCAAATTCAAAAAGGAATTCATCTGGATCTTCTGTCGCCTTGCCATGGAAGTGAGGCAACACCGATGGTGAGATGTTCTTCATAGGAGCTGTCCCATCTGGCTACTGAACTGGAAATTGTAATGTAGCCGTAGTTCCTTCTGGCAGGGAGTAATTTTCATGATGGTATTCTACCACTGCCTCTTCCTCTTCAGTCTCATGTCTGTTATTCATCTTTTCTTCTGTATCCTCTTCTTTGTTCGTTCCTGCGTTCTTTTCCTCAGTTGTAACAGCTGCGTATTCTTCAGTTGTAGCAGCTGCGTACTCCTCAATTGTAACAGCTGCGTATTCTTCAGTTGTGACAGCTGCGTACTCCTTAGTTGTAACAGTTGCGTCAGCTGTACCTTCCTTAGCAGGGGTATATGAGGGAGTCACGGCTTCTCCTGTATTCTCCACCGTGGACGTTGGCGTTCCAAAATCGGCAGGGTTTCGTCTGATAGGAGTTTCTTGATGACGAGCCCTGGTGGATGAATCAGTTATGTCAACAAGATCGTCGATGAATGTTCTTTTGCCCAATTGTTGTCCTCGACCACGACCTGAACCACCTGCGCTGTTAGTAATTTGTGGGGTTTTGGGAGTTGGGAGGTGATCGCGTTTACCCTCCTTGTATTCATGCGAACCAAATCATTTCAGCAAAGAAAAGACTGACTAGAAACAATTACCAGATGCAACTAATGATCAATGTTTAATTTTTATCCTTCCCCGGCAACGGCGCCAAAATGTTGAGCACCCTATATGCAGATAATTTATCACCAACACACAGAGCATACGAGATTTATTGTCAACCTGAGAAAGTCTTTTTATTTCAAAGGATAAGTGCACAATCTATGCTTAAACACCAAACCATTAGAATTGAATACTTTTATCTTCTATCATCCATGTTCATCCCAAGAATCTATGCAGTCCCAATTGCCTTCTAATTGCTACAACTTCAATTCCTCTCTACCATGCATCAATAAGAAATGATATAAGATCTAATCAACAATTGCAGGAAAGAAATCTCATTCATATTCTAGAACAATCACCTCTTTGATCTAATCACCCTTGAAAATCATAAGACATAAACTGAACATTAATCTAGAAATCCAATTGCAAAGGATTGAGTCAACTGCTCTAAGAATTTGAAATGCAGAATGGAAATCAACAATCATAACAGGAAGGATAATTTGCAAGGGCTCATGGGATCACAACTTAACTACAAGATGAACAAGACTGTGTACAATTATCACACGAATTGCATAAAGTCTCTACTCAGTCGACTGTCACTCTGTATTACTTGCCAATTTCAAGGAAAACTAATATTAATTGTACTGGAAATCCACACCATAATTACCACTGCTGTGTACAAAAGAAATATCATGAACAAAGCATCACACAACAATGAATTCAAAATCCTATTTAACTTAGTAATCTCTGTGGAAGACGGGCCCAGCCTTCACACAGAGACGTTGGCTGAACAATGCAAGTTCCTTTAAATCAAGGGTAACTCCTTATATAACAGAAGATGATTACACAGTTGCTTTCACTGCTAATATAATGAATTAATTATCTGTTGTTCAACCCCCTGGGTCAAGGCAACTCCCCATATTTATACATACAAATCATAACATCCAATCCTATAATCGAGCAGCCATGAAGATCTCTGATCTTCAGGCACCCTAAATAACTAGTTGTTACAATACGTGGCAGAATAGAGACATCAAACTATGAGAAAGCTGTCAATTGACCCAAGAGTAGCGATCCTTCCAGATCACAGCTAGACTCGAGCAGCAACATACTCAAGATAGCGCATTCTGTTACAGCTGCCCTGTCACAGCTCCACCTAGGATTTTGTATTAGAACCATGTGCCTTAATTGATGATTCGAGCCCCGAGGACCCCTTTGCAAGCAACGAACATCCCTTCTTTCACGACTTGTTCATCCCCATCTTCCTGCAGTCCATTTATCTCAACTACCTTCATAAATCATAACATGTTAGCACAATTGAGAGATACACAGCTTTAATTATCACAATCATAAGCATTAATAAGATAAAGCAATGATCAGTCATACCTTGGCAACTTGAGGGAATAAAGTAAGGACAACAGGTCTGATTGACATGATAAGTGGTGTAGGACAGGGGCAGGAAAGATGATTAAGGATGATTAAAAAGGAGCCAATTCTGGGCTCAACAATCTCCTTACAAACTACCCTAGAAGGAAAGTACAAAAGAAAGCATTACAAATAAAGGGTAACATTTCGTACTATCCAAAGAGGATTCTGCACTACATCTGCTAATTGCAAGGCCACAAAAGATCCTAAACTATACTTCTGATATAACTTAGAGAAAGCCAAAATTGATCCTAAAATACCAGAAAAACTAAAACCAGAGCTGAAGAGAAAATACTGGTAGTGAGGCTCATTTTACTTGTCAAAAGTATCAACCTGATTCCCTTCATTTCCTCCCGCCATTCTTCCTTTGCCTTCTTGCATATCCAGGCTGATTTGCATGATTTCATCTCTCATGCTGTTGATTTTTGCTTCCACATTCATGACACTTCTATGAACAACAATGATTTTAGCATCCAAATTGACAGAGTCGGAACAAAACTTATCAATGGTTTCAACCAGGCTGGCTACCTTCCCATTAATATTACTGCTATAATTTCAGACCTCATAGTACGTAGCTTGAGCAAGAGAATAAAGATGAGAGATATCCCTCTTG
This sequence comes from Larix kaempferi, assembly GCA_027924585.1. NCBI lineage: Eukaryota > Viridiplantae > Streptophyta > Pinopsida > Pinales > Pinaceae > Larix > Larix kaempferi. The sequence goes on from BSBM01000827.1 coordinate 8,330,654, forward strand.
AATTCAAATTTTTCCCCATGAAGCAGACGAATCTGGTTCTCCATATCCTTCATATATATTTTGACCTCGTCCAAAAGGCTGTCAAACACCTGCACATAGCCATTGCTTCCACCATCTCCTCTGACTGAATAAAAGAGAAAACTATTTTCCAAGCCCCAAAACTCAGACTTACAAGAATCATGGAGAGCAGGTAGAGCACTAAATGAGCCTTCTTGAGCTAGGGCCTGGCATTCATCCTTCATAGATATCACCTTTAGGGTATCCAGACTTGCAATTCCCCCAAGGTTTGTCAGCGACTTCCTATAATGCAAACACTGAGACGAGGATGGGACCGGAACGAAGGAAGGATGGACAAAGTCACCCATCTCAACGCTTGAAACCTCTTATCTTCTCTCTAGTGAATTCCTCCGGACCAGGTTCACAATACAAAAGTTAATACACCCACTCCCAACATTAAATCCACTTCTTCCTTAACAAACCACCGCATTGAATTTTTGTGTGGAGATCATGTGTCTCGTTCGTACGAGTTGTCCCCTTTCATAGGTAATGGCATGGAGGAGGTTCAAAGTTATGAAGACGACCATGGATTTAGCCATTACCTTGCAGCAAACAAAATTTATAGTTGAAATATTAAGGACCAGGAGGTTGTGAGCACTCCATTCCAAGGAGATGAGCCTCCTCTTATCTCTAGAAAAAATTAGTAGTCTCAACACCATAAGAAAGAAGAACAAAATTTAAGGAACCCATTTTTTCCCATAGGCCCTTTGATCGCAAACTAAGACTCCACAGTCGAGTCCAACTCCTATGCTTTCCATAGTGTCTGCTTGCTGGTTATTTTTTCTCAGCACGTGTAGGAAGTTGATAGCTTTGTATTCATTAACAACGCATTATAGGAGGTGATGCTTAGTGGATGGGTTCTTTCAATTCTTCGTTAGAATCCTTGCTTCCCTTACGACCATCATCAAGTCGTCGAAAACCACCAAATCCTCAATGCCTTCATTCCTTGCTAGCTCCAAACCTTTGATTAATGTCTTCATTCCCCAGGCGTACTCTTTCAACTTGTTTCCCTTAGAGTCGAAGAATACTCCACCCGCACCTGCCACCCTAGATGATTTGGTTTCATATTGAGATTATGCTTTTGTTTCATTAAAAGTTTCATTGGATAACTTATTTAGTGGATAATGAAAGCAATGGATGTTAATTGAATGTTCTTAATGCCCTTATAATTTTGCATCTTGTAAACATCTTCTTTAAATATTTAATTTCCTGATCAAAATATGAAATCATTAAGAACAATATAAATAGAAGGAACTAGAATCATTGTTGTCGATAGCACACCAATAATGGTATAGGTATAGGTCCTTGGAAGTAGGCTTGGAGAGTCAATTCTGCAAGGCCACTAAAACAAAACTAGGATTTCACTAGTTAAGAGAAAATGCATTCATAGAAGTAGACATTTGCTGGGAAAGAACACTAGTACATTTGGACCAAATTCTGACAATAGGGTTCTGACAGATGTCGGAAAATTCAAGAGAAAACGTAAAAAAATTCTTTTTTTTTACCTCCTCGATATTGTTGGTATTGTGACGTATTATCCTTCATTGTCAGTATTGCGACGGTTAATATCATATTGTTGCAATAGCGATGACATTCGTGTTCGTCGTTGTTGCGACGTCATCACCTATTTCGTCACAATAACAACTAAAACAAAAGTAGTCGTTCACTTTCAATATGGTTTGCCATAGTTTAAGGAAGTCAACATTGACTTGGTCAACTTTCATCGAAATACTGACAATTTAAAATTTATAAATACGCTTCCATTTATAGTGGTTGCGATAATTTTGCTATATGAATGATGGTTTAGAAAGGATATAAGCTCTTATTGTCAAGCAAAAAGTGGATTTCTTTTATAATCATCACTATACTTTTTGCGGGAAGAATGTCATAAAATATTAAAGCTAGGGAAAGAGATGAAGAGGGTGAAAAGGGTGATGGTAGATGTTTTTTCCCTTATAATAGTTGTTTTATGAGACGTCCCGTGATAATTTTAATAACAATAGCTAGAAAAAATTGTAGGAAATATGGTCACATGGATGGGGGATTGAAGGAATATCGTCCCATGGTAATAGCTCTAAATATATATTAATTATATTTCTTAATATTGATTTTATTTGTAAAATTTTATATTGTTTTAGTATCTGTTATACATGCACTAATTTTGCATGATTGCTTGTAATTATAAAGTTAGAGTTGGCCTCTAACGTTTTGCAGAATGCCCCAAGTAGTAGTATAAATGATGTTGTACAAGTTGAGGAGCATGAAGTGAATAATGAAGATCAAGTTAATGATCCCATGGAAGTAGATGATGACCATAACATAGTTGAAGATGATGGGACAAATCAAATGATCCAATACTTGTCCGGTCAACTAGATGAGGATGGGGACAGTGATGGTATTTATGATGAACCTTTAATGGAAAATGCAAATAAACAACTTTATAAAGGGTCAAGAGAAAATCTTCTCTCCTCTACATTTCTTTTGATGAACTTAAAGGTTATCAATCATTTCTCAAACACTTGTATGACACAGATCCTAAGGTATGTAATATGCTTCATTAGATATACATAAAGGTTGACCTTTTCGCCTTTTTTAACATTAATTAATGTGTTAAATAAGAATTTGATATTTACGACTAATATTATTTTCATTAACTAGTTAATTTTCATGATGTAGATTGTTAGGTGAATTTTTGTTACCATCGTCGAATATTTTACCTCGCACATATCAAGATTTACTTGTCATTATGAACGACATTGGAATGGAGTATCAAAGTATAGATGCATGTCCTAATGACCATATTATATATTATGGACAACATGTGTCGAAAACTGAATCCCCGGAATGTCATATTAGTAGATATCGAATCGATCAAGTAACAAAAATGGTTCCTCGAAAGGTTCTTCGTCATATTCCAATAATTCCACGTTTGCAATGATTGTTCAGGTGCAAAAGCATAGCACAGTTTATGGATCACCATGCACAGAATAGAAGTGGAGATGGTGTTCTTCGAATTCCTGCAGATGGATATGAATTTAGTGAAATTGAGGGAAAATGGCCAGATTTTAAAGATGAACCTCGTAATATTAGGATTTCATTGGAAACCAATGGTGTTAATCCATTTGGAGAGCTTATATCTATTTACTCGGTGTGGCCTATTTTTGTTATTAACAATAACATTCCTCCTTGGATGTCAATAAAGAGGGAGCACATAATGTTGACAATGATTGTTCCAGGTATTTGTCTATACTAATTTTTCGAATGTGTCATTTTCATTTGTCTTATTTTTTGCATACTATTGTTTATTTATTTATTTACTTATATATACATATCAATGTATTAATTATGTGTAATTTCAAACAATTAGGCAAGTACCAAGTTAAAGATATGAATGCATATATCGAGCCTCTTATCGATGAGCTAATATAGTTATATAACGGTATAACTATGTATGACATCTGTAAACGAATTGGGAAAAGAGATTGCAATTCCATGGAATGCTTGTATGGACAATTCATTGTTAGAAAAATAGGATCGCAGAGCAATAACAATAAACAAAAATGCAAATATAATCACACATATACATTACAAGAGAGACAAATATATATCGTGGTTCACCCCAACTTGGGCTACATCCACACTGAAGTTGCCAGTCCTTATTATTATTCCGTACAGCAAAGTGAAGGGATACAGCCTGCAGCACAACCGCTGCACTTCCTCTTCACTGTCTCACAGTCTCTCTTCTTGATCTCAGAGATCTTTACAATGCATAATACCTAATACATCAACCATATTCATGTTACAATGTCTTTCTTTTATAAGGGAAATACAATGGGAAAATACCACGGGTTACCCAAACCCATGGGCCCGAAAACTGGTGGCAAAAACAACCCCAAAAATTTTCCTTGGGGGCCCGCTGCCCCTGCGCCCCCCAGCTCGGGGAGTGAACACTCCCCCGGACCCCCCTAGGGTCGTGCTGGGATCATAACCAAACATGGGGTACGGACACAGCTAAATAATAATATCTCTAAATCTGGAGATCAAGCTCCACAATCAACATTCATGATGCCCCCAAACTAACACATATTTGTGGTATGTATTAACATTTCCTTGCACTTTATTACTTCTTAATTATTTTGAAGATATCATGCATTTTTTTTAATAATCCATCGTATAATTGACATTAATCCATATGTTGTAGGCCTTCAAACAAAGGGTAAATTTCCATGTCCAATTTGTGGTCCTAAGATTAAGTATCGTTATTCAAAATCTTTAGGAAAGATGGTATTTGATGAGTATAAGCACTTCCTGTTGAAGTCCCATAGGTTTCGTACTACCAAAGAACATATTTTCAATGGGAAAGAAGAGACTCGAGTAAAACCACGAAGAATGACACCTTGCCTATGGAGGTTGGAGTATAACAAAAATCATCAAGGTACGCAATTTGTTTATGTATTGTATATGTAATATTGTTTTGATTTTGAAATTATATTTGAAGTATTAAATTTATTTATTCTATTTGATAATTATTGTTTTCATTTGTTTTATGCTTCATCAATGTCATCGTCGTGAAGGTAGAAATAATGGGCTTCCACGATGAATGAAATGTTATCCCACTCAATTCATGAGGTTGTCCTACTATGTGAAGCTAAAAATTTCTCATTTGTTTGATACGATTCATATTGGGAAGAATGTGACAGAAACCTTATGGAGAATCATAGATGGCAGGAGGGATAAAGAAAAAATTGTCAAAATTTGTACTAACATTGAAGAATCCAATCATGCAATGTGAAGTGTGATTCAATCAAATAACGATGGAGACTAAAATAACCTTCCATGATTATTAGCAGAGAAGCAAAGCAATGATTTAAAAGAGGTCTTTCAAAGTATTAAATTTCCCACAGGTTTTTCTTCAAACATAAATAATATCCTAACCAAGAAAGGTGAATTTGGTGGGGTTAAAACCCATGATTGACATACATTCATTAAAGTAATGAATTTTTTATTCATATGTATATATTTTGTGTATTTACCTTTTTGGATTTTTGTTTTATTTTTGTCTATTTTGAAACAAATAATGTTTCTTTTTTATTGTTACAGTATGTTCTACCTCTATCTCTCCCAGACAACTTTGACAACAATGTCAAACAAGTTATATATGATCTTGGAAAATACAAGAGGTAAGTTATAAAGGTGACTAATATATATGAAAAATGTTTTCTCAATTTGTTCTTTTACTTAATGACATGTGTTTTACAGTTTATGTATTGTTGAAACATGTTATTTTATTGCGTCATAATTTGTAGATGGTTGTCATTGAAAGAAATCCATCAAGATGATATAAACTATTGGAAGAGATAAATCCCTCGGCTAATGTGTGAAATGCAAAAGTTTCTACCTCTAACATTTTTCAATGCACAAGAACACTAACTCATACACCTAGTTGAGGGGATTGAAATGTGTGGACCTGTACACACAAGGTCAATGTGGATGGTGGAGAGGCACTTGAAATCATTGAAGGCTTTAGTTAGACATAGAGCATGTCTCGAGGGTTCTATGGTGAGGGGAAATATGGTATATAAATCCATGGTTTATATTAGTCACTATCTTCCTAAGTTAACATGGTGATCTATGCATGCAGTGGATTGTATTTGGGATGTGAACTCCATCAAAATTTTTGAAGGGGAGCAATTGTTGGGGAAAGGAAGAATGAAGACATTGAGAGGTAATTAAATTGTGTAGATTTATGATACATACAACTTATTTGTTTTTTTAATATATGTTCATACTCATTTAATATCTATTCTTTCATCATTTATTAATATTTACCATGGTTATAAGTAGTTTCTAATATTGTTGATTTATGTTTTTTTGAGTTAGGTCATCGAGATTGGCAGCACTACATTTATACATTGCAAACAATCTCGACTGGATGAAGGTATGGATTGACATATGTAAAGAATGTCACGGTGGTAGGTTATCATGGCAAGAATTGTCTAAACTTTTTAGAGAAGTTGGTCATCATGGAGATGCTGATGTTACACCAAGGGAAAAAGATTTAGCATATGGTCTGAAAGATGGAAAGGAAAGAAAAATAACCCATTTTATACAGTTATTTTATATTATATTAATGTGTCTGTAGGTGTGTTTTTTTCAGATACTTTCCAAGTTATATAAATATGTTTATTAATTATCAATCCATGTTTTACATGTCTCGCATATTGCAGTTGAAACAGCACAAGGCTATGTGGTGCAATGGCCATAAATTTCGTATCAAAAAGTTGGATGACACCAAGAAAACTTCTGATAGTGGGATAACTACAGTATTCCAGGTCACAAATGTTTCCTCTATTGGAGATAGACATCCCCTAGAAACTAAAAAATCAATACTATGTTATTTGGATGATATAATTGAGTCTGAATTTAATTCCTTCAAATTAGTTATGTTCGATGTCAAATGGTATAGGTTACTACTGCATGGAGGTGATGAGGAGAGAACTGTTATTCAACATGCGAATGGATTTCTGATGATTAAAACAAGAGTGTTTCAAAATAAAAATGATCGCTATGTTTTTCCAAGCCAGTGTGAATGGGTCTTTTACTCAAAGGTTCCAGGTAAGAGGGATTGGTCATTTGTTTTTAGATATGATCCAAGAGGAAGGCCAGTAAAGTACACTGTAGAGGAAGAAGATTATATTGAAGAATATCAAGATGATGTAGATCAACCGGAGCAGGATGATGTGTTGACATACAAAGAAGATGGAGAAGATGAACTAGGCATAGGAGACGATGTAGTACTAGATCTTGATGATGATATCGACGAAGATATGCTAGAAATTGACATTGATGTAGATAATGATGATATTGGCAATCCTTTGAACATTTTTTTTTTTTTTCTGAATTGGATGTTGTAGATACAAATGTTGATTTGGATGAAGAAGAAGATATAGAAGAAGAATGATACATGTATTGAGTTGGACGAGGTACGGAGCTGTATATATTGTTAATTTGTATGAATTATTCTCTTTAAATAATTTACATATGTGGTTTTATTACATTTTTATAAGTTTTATGCAATTTTTTATATCCTATGTTATATGTTTTTTTTGTAGTTTCTATGTCTGAATCTAATTAGTATGTTGCTTTTGATTATTTTATATTTTGTAGATCGGGTATTGGAGAATTGAGAGCGATGTGAGGGGGAAAGGAGAGGCCATATGAGCTTCCACCTTCACGTCGTTGGCCTTGTTGAATAGAGACTAAATTATTCTTGAAACCAAGAGAAGCCCATTCATCTTTATACCATTGAACCTTGGTTGTAGACAACATTTCATTTTTAAATAGCTAGTGAAGATTGCACAATTTATCATGAAGTAACTATTTATCGACATTATTTCCCTTGCACTAGATGCGGGAATGTGCATCTCAAACCAACTTTAAAAGGAACATCTAAAAGACATTGTATTGTCATTAGACATGGCCAATGTCAATGTCCTTTGAACAGGGCCAACGTTGAAATTTCCACAAATTGTTTTAGTATGCACTGAAATTTGACCTGGGAAGACTGTTCACATGCCTTCACAATATGGGAGGATTTGTGGACTCAAATATGACTCAATTTGTGCTTGTATGGACTGAAATTTGACATGGTTAGAGTAGACACATGTGTTGTTGGTATGGGAGGGGTTTGAGACTCAAACATGAATCACACAAACAAATATGAGATAATCAAACGACATAATTATAGAATAAATGCGTGAAAGTGATGAAAGTGTACCTTTCCATCTTGTTTTGACCCACCAATGCTTTGTATTCCCTATTTAGACATATTATCAAGTGGAAACATTGATCATCTTTGATATAAATCCCTCACTAGAATTGCATGAATGAACAAAGCTACACTCCCATTTATAGAGGTTGCAACAATTTCATTTTGAAATAACTAATGAACCTTCGCTATAGGAGGTTGAAAATGTGGAAGAATGCCCTAAGGATGATAGATATTTTTCTAGTGTTAAATTAGTGTTTCTAGGGCTAGTTTAGGTTTCTAGGGTTTCTAGGGTTTCTAGGGTTAGATTAGGTTTAAAGGGTTTCTAGGGATATATTAGGTTTCTAGGGTTGTAATAGTGTTTCTAGGGATAAATTAAGTTTCTAGGGCTATATTAGGTTTCTAAATATGTTTTTGAGGGATAGATTAAGTTTTAAAGGTATGGTATCTAGGGATAAAGATTCCTATGAGTGAAATATAGACTTTGACTTCCCCTCTCTCCCACATGGAAATGTTATCTTTGTAAAAACATTGGACATGGCCATGTTATCTATGTAAATTTTCCTTCTCTTTCAACATGAACTCAAAATTCCAATTAGGATCACCATGTATGGCCACCAACCCATTATTTCTAATTGGGTTGGGGTTTGGTGAAGCCCGTGGCCAAGAATTCAATATTTATGTTATGAACAACTACCATCTGAAGTGTGCATCCTATATAGAAGCTATCAATATTACTTCAATCACATATGTTTCTAGTAATGTCCATTTGTTCTATTGGATGGTGAATCTGCGACAAATATTGTATGTTTTTCAACTAACATATTGTTCAAGAAATGCATCCATTTTCACAGGATCTCTAGGACTATATCTATTAACATAGATATAGGGTTGATCCCCACTATTTCAGCCATTTTAATTTAAATTTGGGAAATATTTAGGTTCCTTCGACACCTTTTCTACAACATATTCAAGTAATTTTTTTGGCATTTCTTATGTGAATTTATTGATTTTGAGAAGCATACTAAAGGGTTTGGCCCCAGGTTTGAGGTATCCATTGTTTAAGATAAAGAATTTGTAAGAATTAACACTGCGAATTATTTCATTATATGGGTTACGATAGTGGGGGTCATGGTAAGTGTGGAAAAGGGATCACCAATTTGTTTGACCTGGAGATAAGAATAGTGATAGAAGGCCTTTTATGTTTTGAGATTTCATTACTAATTTAAATTCATCTTGATCCTTCAATACTATTTTGTAAATTTTACACCATATATTTCATAATAGGATGATTTGTCTATGTTATAACTTGAATATTATTTTGGCTCACATGAATCACATGCTACACCTTATGTTCAATGAATACCAAATTATTCACCTAGATATTTGAACTATATCAAAACTCTAATAAATGTGATCAAAGGATTTCTTTATCTCCATATACATATTTACCTTCCTATTAGTATGTTTCTTAAACATCTTTAGTGAAGAGGTATATAGTTCAAAATATTGGATGGATACTAAGTACTAAGTGTTTACTATGGATATAGTACTAATATGGATACTAACACACTATAGAACATAAAAGTGCAATTATGCAAGTGTTAGAGACGATATTGTTAAATTTGGACATGCTAAAGAATATGTCAAATACATAAAACTATATAATAAAATACAACAATTATTTTAATCACATGGACTAAGTCCCATCAATCCTCCCCACTTAGAGGAAACTATCCCTAATTATCTTATATATGTGAAAATTATTTCTCAAATGATGTCTAGGACATCCACTTAGCTTGAGCTGGAAACACAATTTTCTCCCAAGTGTATAAGTGGTAGTGGATTTATGCCTAGTTGTGTATGTGTATACATCAATAAGACTATATTCATACAAGGAGGTTGAAAAGGTGGAACAATATCCTAATTATTATAGATAGAAGATTCACTCTTATAATATGGTGGTTCATGATGCTTAATTTGGCTCACATTCACAACAAATATACCAAGGTCAGACGTCTATGATCCAACTTCAAACCATTTTCACTAATATTTTGCAAAATGGTATAAAGCCCATGCTAAATAGGTTTGAGCTTATGATGTTTCTTGAATTTCAATCTCTACTTATCTAGGTAAAACCAAACTTTGTTTCCAATATGAAAATGTGGAGGTATTCGATGTCGATGAAGTAGATGCAACGAGCAGTAGATGAGAACAATGATGTAGATGCCACAAGCAATAGATGAGCATAATGATGTGAGGAGTACAAACTGTGAGCAGTAGATGAGCAAAGTGATATGAGGAGTAGAAGCCGCGAGTATTAGATAAGCACGGTGTCGCGAGGAGTAGAGTTGGTCGTGGAGAGCACAATGCGAGGAGAAAAGACCCTAACAGATTTCGAGAGAATATTGCGAGGATCATAGGATATTGACAGAGACAAAAAAGGGGGAAAATGTCTTCGGTAAGTCTCCTAGAGAAGCCACAAGTCTTTTGGAGAGACCATCAATGGTAACATTTTTTCCCAAAAATCACAATTTTTTATTTTAGGGTTTGGAATCAAAATTTTCATGGATTTTTTCAACTTCTCAGCAATATTTTTCTATTAGGCATTTCATTGAAGAGCATCACAACCTCGTCCATCTTTCCTTCTTTATAGAGACCATCAATAAATGCACTATAAGTAACAACAATGGGACATGCGGGCATTTCATTGAAGAGATTCCTAGCCTCATCCAAATTTCCTTCTTTGCAAAGGTGATCAATCAGAGCAGTGCATGTAAACACATCAGGGTTATACTCATATTTTAACATTTTATACAGTATTTCATTGGCCTCTTGGAGCTTACCTTATTTGCATATTCCATTTGTAAGTGTACTAAATACGATTGTGCTACACTCATGGCCCTTTTGCAGCGTAACAACCAACAAATTGAATGCTGGGAATGGAATGTGAATGTACGATGAAAGACCAAAGGAATGGAATGTGAATGTAGAATCACTTTTAGAAGTACCACTAAAGACAAAAGGAGTGTGGAGGACACTTTGTAATGTGAGGGAAAAAAGTTAAAATTTCCTTGCATATGTTCTACAAGACTCTAGTTTTTAAAACTATGTATGTAGTACAAAATTAAAAGTTTGAAGGATCTTGTTCCATCATTTTATTTAAATTTGTATAATTTTTGGATATGTGGTTTCCATCATAGGGGATTCTAGCATTTTTTTTATAGGAATATGAAGGCATTCTTATTGCGCATGTTTATACGTTTTCAAATCTTATTTTGTCTTTAGCATTAGGACCTAAGTTTCGAAAGGAAAAATTTAACATTAGAACCTATTTTCCATTTTTAGGAATAGTCTTATAGGAGAATCCTCTTAGTGCAAAACCATCTAATTTCCCCTAGAATATCACTTGGGGTCAAAGACCCTAGAGAGAGAGCATGTGTCATGGTTGCATACCTTGTTCATAGTGATTGAGGGTCCTATAAGGTTCATTTTCCTATGCAAGGCCCTTATTTTCCTTCCCAAACATGGCATAGGTCCTTAGACCCATCATAGATGTCAAAAACCAATTAATGAAAGGCATATCTCATATCTCACTTAGAGGACTCATGTGTTGCTACCTGTTCTCATTCAAGACTCTTGAGGCTCATAACATTCAACAATACCATGAGGAAATTATTTTCCTTGACCAACCATGTTCAATAACCTAAGACCCATCCTTAATGGGTAAAGTTCCCACTGGCATCCATATCCAACCTCGATGCCAAAGATCCCCTAGAGATGGTTTGTATTGTGGTTTGCAAGTGTTCTCCGTGGCGATTGAGCCAAATAAATGGTGTCTAGTACCTAAGGCCCAATTATTTTCCTTTGCTAACTATAGAGTTAGATATATAGAAGACCTTGATTTAAGGATTAAGCACTTTGTTTCCCTCTAACCAAGTTTAGAACTTAAAGACCATTTTCAATGCACAAAACTTAATCATGGCACTTGTCTACCACTCAGATTCTAAACAATCCTCATCATGGCCTAGATAATGATTCATGTCGTGGTCTCGAGACAAATTCTCATTCACAACATGCATTGTGGTTTAGTGATGGTGCTTGTATCTCTCTGGTATGATAGAGATATTGTATAAAGGTATTTTGTGGTGATTTGAGAATGTGTTCAACACTAGTTATAGAAGCTTTGTGGACTACAAGTACTAGTCGAAAATTGATTGCATTTCTCATTCTTAAAATGAAGAATTCTTCTAGTTATATATGATGTAGTGGTAAGTCTCTCTTATGCTTAGACAAAGCATTGAAATAAGCATTCCTTAGCATACAACTTGGATTGGTTGAAGTTGTCTCTAATAAACAAGGAATATCAAGGTAGATCAAGAGAAATGAGGCACTATAAGAACCTTTTGGAAACCTATTGTAGTGTAACTGGAATGGAAGTGAACCTCAATAAATCTTGTTTATTTTTCAAAATAATGGAAGAAAATATTGAAAGATTGACTTATCGAATATTTTGTTTAAAGTATGGTCCTCTAGACCAAGCTCTAAATACCTAGGTTTTAATTTAAAAACCAAATTATTACAAATTTCTAGAATGGTTGGGGATATTCAAGAGGATCAAAGCTAAAGTGACATGGTGGTGCCACAGGTGTTTGTCTTGAGGAGGTAGGTTGGTGTTAGTTAATTCAGTATTGGACATTATGCTTTTTTATTGACTAACCATAGCGCATGTTTGAAACTAATAATTGACAATATAAGGATAAAGTGTTTTAACTTTGTCTTCCAAATGTCCATCTTCATCAAATACTTTTCCCTTGTAAAATATGTCAGATCTCCATGTGTCAACTACCACATCAAGAAGTGTACCTCCCCAACATTGATCCCAATATAAACATAGATTGTAATGTGCTTATATAGCTTAAGTACCAAATGAATAACAATATATGAAAAAATTCAAATGTCATCATTGGGTCAAATGTGTGTGTTGTCTATTTTTGACCCTCGTATTCAAACTCAGGTTATTTGCATTGAACCAAATGGCCTTGTATTCGAAAAATTAGTACTCTTAGGATTACGTTCTCTCAGGATCCTTTGTGTTGATTAATTGAAGTCATATTGTTGTCATCACCTAGGTTTTTAACTTTTTTGTTTACATCTATTGGACATCCTTTATGTTGGGATTTTATTTACTTTCACTGTGTTTTTTTACTATCATTGTGCATCCCTGTTTGACTGTACCGTAGCTCCATCATCTCTCTCTATCTTGTTTGTACTTACCTTCTAGCAGGGTCAACTAGTTCCTAGTGTTGATTGGCCTCTGAGAGGCTCAGATCATTCTAAAACTAAAATTTCTGAGTATAAAGCAGGACTGAGGGTCCCACACTCTAGGTAAGTACCCTAACTTCCTCTTAATTAGACTTGTTACTGTTAGTCTTATACTGTTGGTTACGTGTTACTAAAGATTAGTTTAACACAAGGAATTAGAGGAAATTTGGGTAAAAAATGGGCCTCCTAAGGAAAATAATAAAATAATATTAGAGAGAGAGTTAAAAAACTACTTTTTGGATCGTATTTTCAACTTATCTACTTGTAGGTTTACTCAAATTTTAAGCGGGAGGACTTGTTGGATGCATAATTAAATTATGCATCCAATGCGTACCCATGTTGCATACTTTTAACAACATCCACACCATGAAAAATTGAAAAATACATTAAAAAACGTGTTTCTAGTGAGAGAAAACACATGTTTTAATGTATTTTTGATTTTTCATGGTGTGGATGTTGTTAAAAGTATGCAACATGGATACTCGTTGGATGTATAATTTAATTATGCACCCAACGAGTCCCCCCGCTTGAAATTTGAGTAAACCTACAAGGAGATAAGTTGACAATATGATCCAAAAAAGTAGTTTTTATTTTTTCCCTCCAATTTTTTTACATGCACCTTGTTTGAACTTTAAAGCATTTTGATTGGCTAATATGTGATGACAAGAAATTGTACTTTAGGGTTAAAAGGCCCATTTTTCATCCAAATTTCCTCTAATGCGTAAAACTACACTCTTCAACCGAAAAATGAGATTCAGAGTCAATATTATCACTCAGACCACGTCAGCATAATGGTCCATATCACCTATAGACATAGGACAGATAATACTGAATACAATAGGGTTATATTGAAGGAGTATCACTTCTACATAAGTGATGACAGGTGTCACGACTTGGCTTTTGTACAACACAAATTTCAAATTTTCTACAATCACTTGAAGGATAACAATATATAGATGGAACAACATTGGATTTGGTCTGACGGTTGTACAGGAAAATTCAAAAATGCCCGTGTCTTCCAGTGGTTGTGTATGCTCCACAAAAGGCACAAGGTGCCACATATTTGGAACTATTTTGAGACCAAGCATGGAAAAGGTGAACATGATGGAGCAGGTGCGTGCATCAAGACTGCATTAGACAGGAAAAAAATGAAGTTCACAAATGTATCACAGTGGTTTCCCTGAAACGCAATGCATGGCACACTGACTATTGGCTGGGACGTTGCTTAGATGGGAAGAAAACCCTAAATGTCCCATTACGGGACTCTAAGGCCAATGGTTTTCCTATTGGGTCGACGGTTATAAAAGGAGAATATTTGAACCAGGATTCCCACTAAGCAAATAGAAAAGAGTATAAATGAATATTATAGACCAGGTGAGATTGTATACCATTATACAAACTTAGTTATTGGCAAAAACCTCCAGCTGCAAACAATGCCAAGGAAGGACTCATCAAAGGCACGATACTTATTTCCTTACTTCGAGCACGAGAGGTTAAAGGAAACCCTTGGTATTTGAGGTGATCCTGATGGTCTAGTCGAATGACCATAGGTAGGTAATCTAGTAGGTCATTTGCATGTTTTATTGTGTACTATGTTATAGGTATGTTGTGTACATGTATGCTATGATTTTTTTCCGTGGTCTCATTGAGTATTGACATTAATATTTTTCCTATTGCAGCCATACATTGATAGCTTGATAGATTGATAAATTGCATAGATTTGGTACAAATTGATAAATTGCACAAGTTTCGTCATGGATTTGTTTTCTTTGTTTTTTTATCCAATCTAAGTCACAAACAATAATATTTGCATCCTCATGCCCATTTTCATGCTCACTATCATCGTCACCATCTCCATGCTCATTATCACTATCCCCATGGTCGTTGTCGCCATCACCATGCCACCATGAACATTACCACTGTGATCTTCCTACACATGTTGTCATCATCACCATCCCCTTTTTCACCATAAGATTCTCATCCATCATCCACACAAATATAACCGTTAGATACTTAATTTAGAAACCTAGAAACCCAAACCACAAACATAGAAACCTAATCTAGCCTTAGAAATCTAGTCTACCCTAGAAACACAAATATAACCTTAGCAACCTAATCCATAACAATAGAAACCTAGAAACCATGCAAAAAAATGTAGTCATAATCATAATGCATATGCATGCCAAAAAAAACAATAGCAACCTAATCCTAATCTATGCATGCCAAAAAAGCTTCATATATTCATGTGCATCCACTTGTATCTAAACCATTGTGCTACAAATATGTACAAGAGTCCAAGAAACCATAATTTGTATTCTAAACCCATTAATGCATCTTTGAAAAAGATTGTATTGATTCTACGTGTGTTTCATGTATATTGAATTTGAGAAGTAGCATTTAGGAAACAAAACCCTTGTTGTCCTCCCTTAACCTTGGTAGACCTAGAGACCCACTCTTGGTTCACAAGTAATGTAGTCATGGTACCCATATCACCCTTGCAAGTGATAATTAACATACACGTGTGTTTCAAGGGCTCGTACATGGTGCTTGATCCTAAGAAGCAAGTTTTAGCATGAGAGGATATTGTTTCCATCTCAAATATTGTAAAGGGATCAAGACCCATCCATGCTACCGAAGACCTAATGCCCATTAAAGAATCCCCAAGAATGAGAATGTTTTGTGGATTCTAGATATTTTTCATGGGGATTGAGCATAAGAAGTGTCACTTAGGGAATGTGCCCCTTGTTTTCCTTACTTACAATTGGTACACCTCGAGACCCATTCTTGGTTCACAAATAACCTAGTCATGGTGGCAGTAACATCCTTGGAGGTGATTATTAACCTATATAGGTTTAATGTGGTGCTTTGGGGACTCATAAATGGTTCTTTCGAATGAGAAGGAAGGTTTAATACTTGATGCTCTTGTTTCCATCCCCCAAGTAGAGTTAAGGACTTGAGACTTATCCAAGACACAAAAGACTTGATCATGGTGTTCATATTCAACTTGAATTCCAAATACTCCTTGGAGAAGGATTCTGACATGGTGTTTGAGCTCAAGAATGTTAAGTTTGGAATTAAATCCATTACCCTCCCAACCATTTTTATTCCTCAACACTTATTTATAGTGCACAAAACCTACTAATGGCACTTGTATCCCAGTTAGATGTTAAATACCCCCTACAAAGTTCTCATTTTCTAGTTAAAGGACTTTTCCAATGCCCTTAAGCTTTAGAAAATTTAATATGATCATAAATCACTTGTTTCATCACTTGATGATGGCTAAGGCCCCACAATGAATTCATTGTCCTATGTGGAGGTCCAATGACACATTCATGAAGGTTGAGCCTAAGAAGTTATCTTTAGGGCCTAAGGTTGTTGGTTCCCTCCTCTAAGCATGGTCAAGGACCTAAGTCTATTGATTCCCTTCCATGATCATGGCCAAGGCATGAGTACCCATATGTGGAGTAAAACACATCTTATTGGAACCCGTATCCAACTTATAGGGTTTTTCTCATTAAGAGGCAAAGAAGATTTTGCATTAAAAGGTCAAATTCATAAAAATTTTGCATGAGAGTTTATGGACAATGCGCTCATGTTGGTCTCTCCCAGACACACTTTCCAAAAATTACATTATTCAATTTTGTTGCTTGGTTTGGTTATTATGCCCAAGGATGAATTTTCCATCTATCCTTGAGACACTTGACCTAAATGAAATTGGAGGCACAGAATGAAAATTGTGAATTGAAAGGACATGTCATTAGTTGCAATACATCTATTTCAGTAGGGCCATCATCCCCATCCAATCATAGAGTTCGAACACATTTTCTCTGGAGTTTAAATGAGCCTATAAATCCTAGCCAGACATTGATAGCTTGATAGATTGATAAATTGCACAAGTTTCGTCATGGATTTGTTTTCTTTATTTTTTTCTCCCATCTATGTAAACCATAATATCTGCATCCTCATGCCCATTTTCATGCTCACTATCACCATCACCATCTCCATGCTCATTATCACTATCCCCATGGTCGTTGTCGCCATCACCATCGTGCTCTTCCGACCCATGTTGTCACCATCACCATCCCCCTTTTCACCATAATATTCGCATCCATCATCCACACAAATATAATCGTTAGATACCTAATCTAGTCTACCCTAGAAACACAAATATAACCTTAGCAACCTAATCCATAACAATAGAAACCTAAACCATGCCAAAAAACCTAGTCCAAGAAACCATAATTTGTATTCTAAACCCCTAGCCTAGAAATCCTAGCCTAGAAACCCTGTTTTGTAGCCTAAACCCTAATTTGAATTCTAAACCTTAGAAACCCTAGTTTGTAGCCTAGAGCCTACTTTGTGTTCAAAATCCTAGAAACCCTAATTTGTAGCCACTAGCTATCGTTGACCAATCGCTAATATCAACGATTCATTGTCACTGTTTCCCAAATTGGACCTTCACCGTACATTAGTGAATCGATATGTGATTTGTTTGTGTGAGGGATTTCTTACTTGGTGTCTACCCAACTAAAAAATAGAAAAAACCCTAAGGTGGAGTCTACATGAACCAACTAGGAATGCTTCTTACAGGAATCGTCGATAATCCTCCCTACTTCGTGTTTGCATTATATGTACCCTAAATTATTTTTATTTTTGAATCTTAGTTAATCGTTAGTTTAAAAGGAATTAAGAATGCATCACTTGATTTTAGGCTAAAACATAATCTAAAAATAATACTGACATCAATTTTAATATCCCTTTGAACTCAACGGGAACTCGAATGGATGGTAACAATTACCCTTTACAATTATGAGTATAGCCATCTTTATTATTTTGTTGGATTTTCTCCTGTATAGCCATTTGTAGGTGTCCTTGAAAGCCTTTGGGGTGTGATTTTAAAAGTGTCATAGAATGGTGGTATTTTCTTGGATAGAAAAACTGTTGACACCATTGGAGTCAGGACATTGGGATAGTGGTAGGGGTGCCCCTGGCCTCCGGTCCCATGGCTCAGGTGTCATCTTTTAGGTCCATTTTGGAAACTAGGGTTTTTCTTAGTAAGGGACTGTGCAATTTTTGCACATAGGGCTCAACTTTGAAAAATCATCAACCGAGGACTTATGGTTAGAGTTCCTAGTTGGAACCTTCCTAGACACACTTGCAGGACTTCCTGGAACCCGGTTTTGTTGCACGGTTGGAATTCTATGCCCTTGGTAGGTATCCAACATGTGTCCCTGAAGGCCTTTGGGATGTGAGTTGGAATGAGCCATAGAATGATGACCATGGCTTGGATCGACAAATCGTTGACACCATTGGATTCAGGACATCAGGATAGTTATAGGGGTGCCCCTCTCCTCCGGTCCCATGTCCCAGGTGTCAACTTTTAGGTCCATTTTGGAAACTAGGGTTTTGCTCAGTAAGGGACTGTGCAATTTTTGCACATAAGGGTCAACTTGGCAAAATAATAGATCGGGAACCTTCCTAGACACACTTGAGAGACTTTTTGGAACCCGGTTTTGTTACACGATTGGAATTCTATGCCCCCCATAGGTATCCAACAGGTATCCCTGAAGGCCTTTGGGATGCGAGTTGGAACAAGCCATAGAATGATGACCATGGCTTGGATCGATAAACGGTTGAATCCGTTGGATTTAGGACATAGGGATAGTGCTAGGGGTGCCCTTCTCCTCTGGTCCCATGGCCCAAGTGTCATATTTTAGGTCCATTTTGGAAACTAGGGTTTTGCTCCGTAAGGGACTGTGCAATTTTCACACATAGGGGTCAACTTTTCAAAATCATTGACCGGGGACTTATGGCTAGCGTTCCCAGCTGGACAATTCCTAGACACACTTTAAGGAATTCCCGGAACCCGATTTTGTTGCACGGTTGGAATTCTATGCCCCCGGTAGGTATCCAACAAGTGTCCTTGAAGGCATTTGGGATGCGAGTTGGAATGAGCCATAAAATGATGACTGTGGCTCGAATCGACAAACCGTTGAATCTGTTGGATTCAGGACATTTGGATAGTGCTAGGGGTTCCCATATCCTCTTGTCTCATGGCCCAGGTGTCATCTTTTAGGTCCATTTCGGAAACTAGGTTTTTGCTCAATAAGGGACTGTGCAATTTTCGCACATAGT
This sequence comes from Larix kaempferi, assembly GCA_027924585.1. Taxonomy (NCBI): domain Eukaryota; kingdom Viridiplantae; phylum Streptophyta; class Pinopsida; order Pinales; family Pinaceae; genus Larix; species Larix kaempferi. The sequence continues at coordinate 8,349,939 of BSBM01000827.1, forward strand.
GGTTAACTTTGCAAAATCATCGACCGGAGACTTATGGCTAGTGTTCCCAGCTAGAACCTTCCTAGATACACTGGCAGTACTTCCTAGAACTCAGTTTTGTTGCACGGTTGGAATTCTATGCCCCCGATAGGTATCCAACAGGTGTCCCTTCCTAGAACTCGGTTTGTTGCATGGTTGGAATTCTATGCCCCCGGTAGGTATCCAACAGGTGTCCCTGAAGGCCTTTGGGATGTGAGTTGGAACGATCCATAGAATGATGACCATGGCTCGGATCGAAAAAACGTCAAATCCGTTGGATTCAGGACTGAACATCGGGATAGTGCTAGGGGTTCCCTTCTCCTCCAGTCCCATGGCCCAGGTGTCATATTTTAGGTCCATTTTGGAAACTAGACTTTTTCTTAGTAAGGGACACTGCAATTTTCGCACATAGGGGTCAACTTTGGAAAATCATCGATTGGGGACTTATGGATAGCGTTCTTAGCTAGAAACTTCCTAGACACACTTGCAGGACTTCCCGGAACCTGGTTTTTTGCACGGTTGGAATTCTATGCCCCCGGTAGGTATCCAACTGGTGTCCCTGAAGGCCTTTGGGATGCGAATTGGAAGGAGCCATATAATGATGACCATGGCTTGGATCAAAAAACCGTTGACTCCGTTGGATTCAGGACATTAGGATAGTTATAGGGGTGCCCCTCTCCTCCGGTCCCATGGCCCAATTGTCAACGTTTAGGTCCAGTTTGGAAACTAGGGTTTTTCTTAGTAAGGGACTATGAAATTTTGGCACATAGGGGTCAAATTTGCAAAATCATCCACCAGGGAATTATGGCTAGTGTTCCCAGCTGGGACCTTCCTAGAAACACTTGCAGGACTTCCTGCAACCCAGTTTTGTTGCACGGTTGGAATTATATGCCCCTAGTTGGTATCCAACAGGTGTCCCTGAAGGCCTTTGGGATGCGAGTTGGAACGAGCCATAGAATGATGATCGTGGCTCAGATTGAAAAACCATCGACTTTGTTGGATTCAGGACATCGGGATATCACTAAGGGTTACCCTCACCTCCGGTACCATGTCCCATGTGTCATCTTTTAGGTCCATTTTGGAAACTAGGGTTTTGCTCCGTAAGGGACTGTGCAATTTTCGCACATAGGGGTCAAATTTTAAAAAATAATCAACCGGGGACTTATGCATAGAATTCCTAGCTGGAACCTTCCTAGACACACTTGCAGGACTTCCCGGAACCCAATTTTGTTGCACGGTTGGAATTCTATGCCCCCGATAGGTATCCAACAAGTGTCCATGAAGGCCTTTGGGATGCGATTTGGAACGAGCTGTAGAATGATGACCGTGGATCGGATCGACAAACTGTCAACTCTGTTGGATTTAGGACATTGGGATAGTACTAGGGGTGCCCCTCTCCTCCGGTCCCATGGAATAGGTGTCAACTTTTAGGTCCATTTTGGAAACCAGGGTTTTGCTTAGTAAGGGAGTATGCAATTTTCGCACATATCGGTCAACTTTGCAAAATCATCGACCGAGGAATTATGGCTAGCGTTCCTAGCTGGAACCTTCCTAGACACACTTGCAAGACTTCCCGGAATATGGTTTTGTTGAACGGTTTGAATTCTATGCCCCCGATATGTATCCAACTAATGTCCCTGAAGGCCTTTGGGATGTGAGTTGGAACGAGCCATAGAATGATGACCGTGGCTCGGATGGAAAAACCATTGACTCTGTTGGATTTAGGACATCAGGATAGTGCTATGGGTTCCCCTCTCCTACAGTCCCATGGATCAGGTGTCAAATTTTAGGTCCATTTTGGAAACTAGGGTTTTGCTTAGTAAGGGACTTTGGAGTTTTGCACATGGGGGTCAACTTTGCAAAATTTTGGTTTTGATTCTAGAACTAGACATTCAAAGAGTGGCAATCAAACCTACCACGCTGTACCCTTGGTATATTGATATGTCCATATTGTGTCACGCCATTTAACATCTCCTTAGTGTTCCACTATATTTGCATTTTGAGTAATTAATGTCATTTTTAAGAATTCAAAGTTCCAAATAAATAATGGAGGCGATGTTTCATCAATGATATCCCCCTGATCCTTGCTATCTTTTTTAGATCAAAGTCACCATGAACCTCTGCCATCAAGTTATGGGGGAATACTTGCCAAATCACAATGAACAACCATTACATTATCATTTGTATCAATCAAGTACATTCAATTTTAAATACATTTTCATATGAGGATAATCCATCCTTTTTACAAACATAGGACCATGAACATCTTATTTTCCTTCATCAAAACAACATTATCAAGGAAGATAATTAAACTAGTTAGGTATTTCATTTTCCATGGATTCTGTATGATTACTTTTGCATTATGACAAGTGGAAAATGGACATATGAAAGAGGTAAAGCACAAACAGGGTCTTACATACTAGGGTTTAGTAAGGATATGGTTTATATCTTCAAGGATTTTTTGAGAGTGAATTCATGACCAACTATTGATTAGCATATTGGAACAAACTAGGGTCTTACAAACTAGGGTATATTTGTTGTACATTTGACCATATGTACATGAAGGCCCAATGAATTTTATTACACTTTAGTTCATGCATTCCTTTCCATTGTACTTGATACTTTTCCATTGTTTTTAGCATGATAGAGTAGGCACACTTCAACCGAACTTCATAGATGCTCATGTACGTATCGTTTGATGAAATACGGTAGCATTGATGAAATGTGTATCATCTATTAGAATTCCTCTTAGTTTTTGAAAATGTCATAGGATTACATTGATGATATGCGTAGCATGTTTTACGTGACAGAGGTTATTCAAACATATTTTTACTTATTTTGTTAACCTTTGTTTTTTCCTTGCAACATATTTTCCTTGCAACCATAATCCTGATCAATGGGTATGAACCCTTGGAGTTGAAAAAAATCACAATTTTAAATCAGATATCAAATTAGCATGCAAGTACTAAGTTCATTGAATTGTTGAAATATATTATTAGTTTGTTCCATTAAGATAATGTTTTCATAACACAATGGTGAGATATTACTTGATCAATGCAATAACTGTAAGAGAATAAATATTGCGTAAATTGTAATTATATAAATTTCAATAGCATAATTTATCTATTTGTGGAAGAGATAAATCATCACAAGAACAAGTGGAAACTCAAGAGAAAATATGCAATATATTGTATCATGCATTGATAGCCGAATGTTTGTAATACAAAATATGGCAAAGTAGTCGGCCCTTAAATGGCCTGTCAATGTACATGTATCCCTAAGTACAACAATGTACATTTATGTCAAAATACATATATCTAGGACTATGAGACATCAAAAACCAATCTTTCTCTTGTTTTTCCCCGACTTTCCTCTATCAACCATGTCCCTAGGTTCGCTCTGCATCTCAGGAGTCTACAAAAAAAAATTCATTATTTTTATCAAATAACTGCACTAATACCCTACCATTAACAAACTTAAAAAAATTAACTTATGGCCAAATTATTTATGACAAACACTCACCAAATCCAGTCGGGGTATGGATGCTTGCGGTGTGCTCATGGAAGGCCTCTCTATAGCTTTGCTCTGCAAATAAAATATCATATCTCAATTTAATTCAACAATTCAACATTGATCAACATGTTTACGTAAATTGAATAAAAATACTTGGTCATTAATGAACATCTCACCACAAGAGGAGACCCGATCACAACAATGGATTGAGCGGAGGGGCCAGGTACTGCTGCCTCTAATGGCTACAATCACCAAATGGGGAAATAGTTAGACATGCATGAATAAACAATATAGTAACATGGTCAAATACTATGCATTGTAATTGTTGAAATAGTTACCTCTGTATGACTTGCTGCTATTACAGATGTGGCACTAACTGCAGCATCAATGACCCTTGTTAGGTGAGGGGTAGATGGATCTCCTGTGTGTCTGTTATAGAGGACATCCACACCCTTTCTAGGAGTGGAGCCTCTCTTATACACTAGTCACTTTTTCACATTTGGAATATGAATAGAGGCAACTGTTGACTATTTCCTAAATATAGAAGTTGGTGGCTACAATCACCAATTACTGATGTAGTTAGAAATGCATTGTTCAATGAAATAACATGTATTAACAAAATGACAATGATGAAATACATACCGATGTACTGTATACTTCAATCAATTCTAAGAAACGTTCTGCCACCCATTTTGTCTCTATGGGCACGCTAGTGCTTGTATTCCCACCAGGGGGGAGCTCACTAGATGAAATAATTTCCCTCTGAGGGGGATCTACAACCTACAATTTAGAAAATTGTAAATATTAGATCGTTTAGCATTAATTAAGTAACATGTGATAACAAATTATCATGTATTAAAATAATTTCATGTTGAAATAGTTACCTCAGTGTGAGTTGTTGTCGCTGAAGGTATGAAAACATCTTGTACATCAGATGGTTTTGGTGCATGGACCTATGAACTATCCTTTGCATCATCAGTGGAAAATTATTGTCCTTCGTCCCCTTCTTGTAGCGACTACAAGTTTTAAAATCATTAAAAATATTAGCAATATATATATATGTGTATAGTAAGGAAAAATAATTTACAAACGACACTAAATTGTTAACCATTTACTTACCTGTGTAAAATACCCAGTAAATCTATCATCTATCTGGACAAGACCAAAGCAAGGATGTCCGCATACTATGCATGGGTGGGGCTCTCGGCTATGCTCATGATGTGCAGGTCTAGTGCCACTACTAGATGCTCCTCGACCACCGGAAGGTGGTGCCTCTACCTCATTGGGAGGTGGTGGATCTACCCCACCAGGAGGTGGTGGCTCTACTCCACCCATATATGGTGGCTCTGATGGCCCTTCTTGGTACGTACATTGAAGATATGTTCTATGGAGAACAACCGCCTGTGCCAACAGTAGGAATGACTCCAACGTCTCTGGTACCAACTGATGTGCAGGAGACACATCTGGCTTGGGTAGCTGCCTGCGAAGTGGAGCTGCTAGGAGATTGGGATATATGTGCCTCTCATTGGGATGTTGTTGAGGCATCCCCATCCCAACGCCCTGGTACTCCAAGATATCAAAATAATTAACATGCTTCCCCAAAACAAATTCTGCGTACATATTTCTAAGAAAATATAGAGGCATTTCCATGTTGTTATGTGGTGGTACATAAAATACCATGTACCATCGGTCCATCCAATTATATATGAATGGTTGATGTGTACACCAATCGATAGAAATATGCCTTTTTTTTACATTCGGTATTTCACCCGTCCGTGGATTTCTAAAAAGGGAAAAGATATGTTGTTTTGTTATCTTCAACTTCTTTACTTCCTTGTAGCTAATTTTATCAACATATTGTTTCCTCTTTCTCTCTCTGTATGTAGCAATATCTTGTAGTGCACCATTTGACCTACTAAAGCACTCTATCATTGCATCCAAATTGGATGCAAGCATACGATGCCTATCATCAACAATTGTTATTGAGGTTCGAATGTATTTGAGCCTCTCAATTTATCTTTGGATGTCTGAATGTGCATCCATGGTGGTCACTGCAATCAAAAAATAAAAATAAAAACAAATCATTAGAAACATATACATGTGCTATAATGACATATCTCAAAAATGAAAAATGTAAAAACTTTGTGCAAGAACGAATACATTACAAACATAAATGTCATCTGAATATACTATAATAACAACTACATGTAAACCAAAGTGGAAGGTGAGGATCAACTACATGTAAATTGATTAATGATCGATGGCGGAGAGCTCCTAATTCAATTAATACTGAAGGATCGAGACAATGGGGGCCTTAAAAGTAGTTTATGTACACCTTTCTAGAGCCGAGGTATTAGAGAAGATGTTATTCGTCATCCTCTACCTTCAGAAAATTTCTCCTTTGTATCTAATTCATTTAATTTTCGTGGTCCTTTCCTTGCTGATAATCTAGTGTATGATGAGGAAGATTTGGTGGTGAAGTCCTTTGCGTCATTATGAAGGGGCAAGATTTTAAATGTGAGGGTTTATCTACGCTTGTTCCATGAAGTAAATCTCTTATCGGTTGCTAGGTATGAAGACCCAAATCCATTGATTGAGTGTCTTGGTGGTGAAGGAGGTCAAAAAATATGTGGTAGTTCATTTTAGCAACAAAGTAAGCGGTGTGTCTGCAAAGGAGGGGAACCTAGTCACTTGGGTTTTGGGGGATGATGTAAAATCCATCATGCCATTGGGTTGGATTCAGAAGCATTGGTTGGAAATTTTTAGGGTAAAATAATGTGTGGGGAAAAAACATATGGTTTGGTTGAGTAAAGTCTAGAAAGCAATCCTAGGTTTAGTCCATAGTTAAATAACAATTTTGAAAATTTTTAGTTTTGGAATTTTCATTTACATGGATTTTTAATTTAGGGAAATATAAAAATTTATATTTTTATTGAGGAAATGAGGCAACGATGAACTTTTGGAATTCACCCTCCTCGCTCTTCGAATTCACCCTCCCTCCAGTTCTCCATGTCGACATTGTAAGCTCTGATCGCTCAAGCGTTTTTGTTAATTCGGGCAATGAATATTGGATGCGGATGCGGCCTGTTTTTTGGCTTTTAATATGTTAAACATAACACGCGAGCGTTATAGTGATACATAACGCACACATGCTATGTATCACTATAACACTGGTGCATTATGGTTTCCTATCCTGCGTCTTAAGTGACATGGTAGGCTCGTGCCCTCCCATGCCTAGTTCAAAGAAATGCGCGCGGGTTTTAGTTTTACTAAAATTTAACGCGTTTCATGAAAGCACGATTGCATCTAAAAGGTCCCTCAACTTCGTGCGAGGGCGCCTTTGGTAGTTCTCGATACTGTGTTGGATTCTCATGGTCCAATATTTTTATGATTCAAATAGTGTTGGATTTAGTTCACAATGACCTGAGAATGCTTCAAATTGAAGAAATATATGAGTTTTGAATGTGTTTCTCCAATTCATGCCCTCATTGATATTTTGTGGTTTTTGTTAAAACCATAATTTATGCTTATTACAAAGGCAACATTCTAAGAACACATTAATTGTGTCCATCGGTTCTTCATTATTCAGTGGAAGAAGCTCCTCATTTGGTTCAACCATCACTCCAATAAGTGGTTCGAGAAACACTCCATCATTTTTCTTGGGACGATCTTTTGGAACTTCTAGTACAACATTACCCTCATTTAGATCCAGGTTTGGGGACACTGCATCTTTTCCCTTTGCAGGTTTTTCTTTTGGTGAATCTACAGCTACAAGCGGTACATCATTTACTTTTGGAGGCACAGAAAGAACTCCTTTTGGAACTACATTTTCATTTGGATCAGCTGGGCTATATCATCACCCACACCACAACTAAGTAACCATCACTCAAGAATTAATAGGTAAAGCACTCCTTCAAATTTTGCATTCAGTTGTAACTTTCAAACTTCCAATTGTTTTATTGTAAGTTGAGTTGAGCTACATTATACTTGGGTGCATTCTCGGCTGAAAGCGGCACCCGTCACTTTTTGATCTCGTTTGTTGAGTATTGTTGTAAAAGGGTGGAGTTGCAAGAATCCCTTCACTATTTGAGCGAGTATTCATCCACATGGCTCAAATCAATGGTTTGGTAGAGTTACTAAAATCTCTACTTCTTTCTATTGTTAACAACATTGTCATGATCAACAATACCAGTCTCACTCACATTCAAAATTGTGTACAAGAATCACAAGGTACACTTGAGTTTCTACAGCTTGAGCCACAACTCCTACAAGAAGAAACACATTTTGAACTTGTTCTTGTTCAAAACAATCCTCTTTATGATTCCTTTCAACATCCTCCATAGAATGATGCCACTTCAGAATCACATAATCAAATCAGTGGCCCCACTTCAAAAGCAAAAGAAAATGAATATGAAATTATGAATACAGAGGTTTCGCTTGCATTTCTCAATCCCATCATCAGACCATGGGAATAGGTCACCCAGAACAAGCACAAAACTGCCATTGCATATGACAAGAAAGTGATGGTTCACATTCTTGATTTCTCCAATCCAATCCAATTTCAAAGTGTTGGGTTCTTAAAATAAAGTTCATCTCCATCTACTAAAGTTCAGATTTTGAAATTCCAACATTGTGATCGAGTTAGCCATGTGAAATATCATTGTTTTGATATTCACCCTTGTAAGTATTGTGGAAAGCATACCCACTCTTCACAAAAATTCTTTATTCTGAAGAAACCTGCAAGAGATAATATTCACTATCGTTGGATCGCTTCTTGGCAATGGTCGTCAATAGCCAAGAATATTTATAAGTCATACTGAAGAATTCATTCTCAAGTAATGACACATCTTGCAACTAAGACATTCTCTTCTACTCACCTTGATCCTGAAAAGGGGAATGACTGACAGTAAAAAACAAGTGAGTGAGAACAATCTAGCTGAGAGCTTGAACCAGTTCCGGATAACCATAACTTTGTGCCAATTTCTAGAGCCTCGTGCTAGAGCCACCTAGTTAGAGTTAGAGCTGCAACAGTGAAATAGAGTCAGATCCATGTTCCATTAAGCTCCAAAGTTTGTTGTCAACTTAAAACCACCCACTTAGTAGAATGACTCACATTCTACTAACTTTTGGAATGTTCTAGGAACCCCTGAGCTTTAGAGCCAATTTCTATAGGTCATGGTCATCATCGAACCACCACTCAGTAGAAGAATTACAACTTTTACTAGCCTTTAGAATGTTATAGGAACTACTGAAGAACTTGAATTGAAGCCAAATTCTAGAGAACCATTGAGCCATAATCGAAGTTATTTCCAAGCTTCAAGAGTTTGGTTATCTAAAACCACCCATTTAGTAGAAGACTTTAGATTCTGCTAGCCTTTGATTTAGAGAGCACTTTCATCCATTTACAATTCCAAATTTTAGCTCTCTGCTTGGACTCATACACACCCCTTTAGATTAAGGGGGAGAGTTTTGGACCTAATCCATTAGGTTAGGTGGAGATGAAGAGTCATCTCAGAATTCAAAGGGACATCTTGGGAATATGAACCCAAGAGTCATTCTCATTGTATTTATATGTACATACATTAATGAGAATTATATGCTTCCATGTCTACTTTCCCATATCTTTCATTGACCCTGTTTCGTCAATTGCGTGTATGCCCATGTAGGCATCTTAATAACAACAACTTGAATTTGGTAAGAAAACCTCTAATGCAAGAATGCTCATCAGGTACAAGGGATGGCAATTCAACTTCCAATCGAATGCTTGAAATTCATTGGCTTTGCCAATTAGTGAATTCAACTTGTCCTAGCTTTGTTTTGGTAATTTACAGTCAATAATATGAAACGATTGACTAAATAAAACATGCAGCCCAATCAAACCGATGTATCCATCAAGTTTGTTCCTATAACAAAACCTCTCAATTTCCTTTGTAAATATTGGTTGTGCTTCAGCCAACATTTTCCATAGATATTTTGATTGTAGAAGTTGTTTCATTTTGAGTTTCCAAGTATGATAATTATGGGGAGTTAGGAGCTCAACAAACCTGGACTCAACCATTTTAACAAGAATCACAGAGACAAAAAAAAAGTGTCTTGCAATCTCCAAATAATTGATAGTGAAAAAATGCAAATCCCATGGACAAAACAAGGGTGTTGAAGGATAATTTATGCTGAAACAACTTATCAAAAAATAAATTTAGAGAAATTCTACAATTTGTGATACTCGGATGTTTAGATCTAAATGAAAACCTACATATTTAAAGAGAGGTTCTCTTGGTTAATGTGATTTAAATTAGTGCTAATCCAAGAAATCAATCCATAGTGTAACATGAAACAACGATCTAGATCCATAACGCCATGAACATACATAAGCTATATCCTCCCCAAGAACTTGCCAACACTTTAAACACCTCACAAAAATAAAATCTTATCAATATCTCTCTCAAAAAAAAGAAAAAAAAAGAAAGAAAGAGAAGGGGTTTCTAGAGGTTAGCTTTTATACCATGTAGATGCTAAAGTAATATCATAGATCATGAAATCTTCTACAATAAATAAAGCAATATTTATTAGATATGTTGTACAAATACAAGAGAAAGCTCTATGTTTATAACAACATGATGAGATCTAATGGATAACTATTTCAACTAGGTAGATAAAGATGATCTACATAATCTTATAGCTTCAAGAGCTGGCTTATAACTATGACAACTAAACAATTGGATAGTTATTTGGGAATTAACATCAAGAATCCCTAAGTCATTTAATCTTGTATCAAAATTACCTCCCATTATCAAAATCTGACAATATAGGAAATTAGAACTCCCATCCATCCAAAACTCTCATTGAATTTCGACTCTAAAAACATCATTCCATTGTACATAAAACTTATATAATCACGTTAGAATTTTCTTCATAATTGAAATTTCTCTAAATTCTAGATCCATATAACTTTTCTTAAACTACACACCACTCAATGGTATTATTAAAAATATCTATTGTTCTCCCAATTCAACCCCATTTGCATTTATATATATTTAAAGCCATGTCAATTAATTGTACTAATTTCGACCTAACACATCAATCATGGCCATTTTTTCTTACTTCCTTCACTGAATTTCTTTTAGAGTAATCGTTATGGTCACATCGAGCATTACCCTTTTCCCTTTCCTCTCAATAATTTCTCTTCCTTTTTGTAACTTCAACACTCAAATAAATAAAATATTCTCTTTATAACTTGTCCTTAGTTCTCTATTATCAACATTTATCATTAGCCTCGTTTGTTCACTTCTTTTATTGAACTTTTCTATTGTAATCCCTACAATGGCTTGAATATGAGAGTGTTCTAATTTGGATCTCATAATTTAATTTCTTGGTACTGAAGAGGAGCAATTAGAACCATGGAGATTAAGATCAAACTTCACATTATAAATAAGTTCAGTGTGGTAAATAAACGTTGAATGGTCATTTAATGAAAAATTCAAGAAAATGCCAGTGACCTACACATATTAGATGGTACTTCGATAAAAGATTCATTATAGAGCAATGAAAATATCTTCTCATACTTGGAATTATTCAAAAAGATTAGATGGTATTTCGATAAAGGATACATTATTGAGCAATGAAAATCTCTTCTCAAAATTAGAATTATTCAAAAAATCATATGTTATTGAGCTTGCAAATTTAAAATGGGCATAATTTCATATTTTAAATAATTAATCTATTTCAAATAACTATGTTGTATTTAAAAAAAAATTACAATGACTCAATTACCATCACTTACATCTTTTTATTTTTAATATATTTTGGTTTTCCTTTTTTCATTTATTATTTTATTGTTTAATAAAATTTTATTTTACATTTTCTCTACCCTTGGGTGAGCATGGTGCTTGAAGAGGCCGTCATCTACAATAAGAGGTTAGTAAGAGTGAAGAACTATACCGAATTTGATTTTTGGTTTATTGTTTTTATGTTTTGTTTCAAGAACTATACCGGATTTGATTTTTGGTATATTGTTTTTATGTTTTTCTTTAGTATTTTTATGTTTTACTATTTTTTAGGTATTTTATTTTTATTTTTTTAAGTAAAAATTAATGAGATGTCCCTTTAAAACATTTACAATAAGGGAAGCTTAAGGGTCATCCACATGAGATTAGTAACTCCAAGGATCTATATTGGATTTGAAATTGTGATTTAAAATATTCTTATCCACAACATGTTTTATGCAAATGATCTTAAAAATTTCTTTTTTTAATATTTCACATATATAATGTATATTAAAAAAAGTAAAGTTCATATTTTGGTAGCTTTGGATAAGAAAATAAATGAAGTAAATTAATAAAAGTAAAATATGGAGACAATATTGTTCACATAGAAGGCAATTGAGGATAACAATCACAATTATTTTCATTTAATACCTCAATCACATAAAACCAACATAGATCCATCTAAACTTTGGATCTTCCTTGCACCAAGAGGGATCAAATCCTTGGAGGTGCAAATCTATCCTCAAGCTTTGCATAAAGGTTTAGATGGATCTATGTTGGGATCTCTATGTTAGACTTCGGGCCTTACATGAGGTGCACCAACTTTAAACATATTTTGATCCCATCTCTAATCCAAAACAGGACATCCGGTTCTAGAATTAGAGTTTCTTTTCATCCGGTGCTTTGATTAGAAGTGTTGGGAATGCACTATAGGAGATGTATGCTTTGGAATGGATTGGCCCATTCATAGAATAATGATGTCAGATTGTCAAAACCTAGCAATAGTATTAATCACACTACTTATTATTAATGGTGACACATTGTCAAAACATACTAGTAGTGAGTATCTTCAATTTGATGGAGGCTCGAGTAGTGTGTTTTCCCTTTCCCTTCCTCTTTTTGCATCATCTTGTATAAGAAAGGAACACACAATAGACTTCCATCAAACAAAAATTGTGATAAAGAAAAATAATGAATTTCAGAACTAATGAGCAATTCTGTTTTTCAGATAATGGAATGTTGTTTACATAGAGATTTTGTTCAAAGTCTTCAAAATCCAACACATCACCGAAGTCCCAAGAACATTGAAAGCTTCTAAATGGATGATACGATTTTTTGGGTTGGTGGAGCTTTTGTAGATGCTAGAATTCAAAGTCATTGATCTCATTGGAGTCCACTCTACCTTTTGATTTTGCGACGAAGAATTGCTCATTAAATGTTCTTTTCTAATTGATTGGATACATTAGATGCCATGTAAGTAGGCATGGTCATGCATATTTAAGCTTTGATTTGTAGCCCAAAATGTACCAATGTTTCCATCATGGTTTGCGAGGTTTCAAGGTTTCTTTATGGCCCCTTAGACATAGGCTAAGTCTTGTGAAGAGTGATAGTTAATGACTTAAGAGGTCTTTTATGTAGTAAATTGGGTTTAGAGGTTTTTAATGTAATATAGATGTGTGGGTCATGGGAGTGTTGTCTAGCAGCAAGTAGCAAGGCACACCAGGTTTAAAAACTCTATGACTAGGTATGGATGAAGTAAGGTACAATTCGTGAGAGACTTTGCTTGCAAATATGGCCTACACATATGCCCTTATAGTGTGATAGCTTAGGCAAAAAACACTTCAAAATATATTTAATAAATAAATTATTGATATTGTGATTTTCAAGTATTCTATTTAGTTAGAAGAAATATCTTTCTTTACGAGCCTTTTACCTTGTTAGCACACAATAACATAGTCAAAATTTTCAAGCACGTCATAAATATGTGCCAAATAATATGACAACTTTAGCCAAACAGACTATAAGATGTATTTAATTCGCCGATTAAATACATTCAGAACCTGTTTTTCCGATAAAGAAAAGAAAAGCAAAAAAACGCAACGCTTTTCCCAACAAAAGCAAAAGCAAAAAGTTCTCCTATGCAATCGAGAGTATTTATAAGTTCTCTTCTATGATGTCTGTGATGGATGTCGTGATGCAGAGCTTGGATGTCTGTGATGCAGAGCTTGGATGTCGTGATGGCTTGAAGTCATCAAGTGATGCAGAGCTTGGATGTCTGTGATGCAGAGCTTGGAGTTCTCTTCTATGATGTCTGTGATGGATGTCTGTGATGCAGAGCTTGGATGTCGTGATGCAGAGTATTTAGAGTGCATTTGAAGTCTCTGTTCTCTATTAAGTTGTCCTTTTTGCTTGGATGTAGAACTTCTTTTTGCTTGGATGTTTGTGATGAACTCATAAATGTAGTTCCTGTTCTCTATTAATTTATTTGGATCATAGTTTTGTATTCTATTTTCACAACTTTAATGGAGAGGTTTCCACCAGTTTTCTGCTTCCTTTAACATTTATTTTTTCTAACTTTTAATTTATCGGGAAGAAATTTAACAGAATATTGGAATGTATGTTTACTCAATGAACTGTGGTTAATTTGTTCATGGAGATCATGTAATCAACATGCAGAGCTTGGATGTCTGTGATGCAGAGCTTTTTTAATTAGCCTCTTTCTTCATCTCATGGATAGAAGTCATCGAGTGCCTTTGAAGTCTCATTTCTTTCTTCATCCGATGACTTGAACTCATCAAGTGCAGGCTATTAATTTCTTCAATAGGTTTCCACAACGTCAATGGAGAGGTTTTCATTGGTTTTCTGCCTCCGTTAACATTTATTTTTCGGTAACTTTTGATTTACGGGTAAGAAATTTTCCAGAACATTGGAATGTATGTAATTAATTTGTTCATGGAAATCATGTAATTAGTAGCATGGAGCAAATTTAGGAAATTGCGTGCTCGTTTTTCCATCAGTTATTTTTATTTTCCATTATTTGTATTGAGTCTTTTTTCGCTATGCAGAACCCTTCGAACTAATGCATTTGACTTATATTTACTTTATTTTTGAGTCATGTGGTGAATTTTCTTTTCATTTTGCTCCCAGTTATCTCTGTCTGTATTCCTGTTTTTATATTTTCTTCATTTTACTCCCGGTTATCTCTGTCTGTATTCCCTGCTTTTTAATGCTTAATCTGTGTTTTCTTCTAGTTATGTACCTATGCGAATGTGTATGAATTACATTTATAGAAATTGCTACAGTTGATTATGTGATCTCTATTCTGTTTTTTCTTTGTCTATTCGGTGCTTTCCTCTAGGTATAAGTTGTTGAATGTTTTCTTTGTTATTTCTACTTTCTATGTCAATGTCCACTGTTCATGATCAACGTGTTATATTTGAACAATGGTAATGAAGGCTGTTTTATTAATTTTCTGATTTAACTTTACTAATTCTTGATCTCTGTAACCTTTAATTTCCGAGATGCATATAATCATAAATATATATAGGAATATGCAATATTCCCAAGCTATTATAATTTGTTGATGGAAATTAAATGTGTTGATGGAAATTAAATGGGTTGCTTCTCAATAGAATACAATCCAACAGTTTCAGGAAATATTATTGATTGAGTAAATTTTACAGGGCTTGCTTTTAGCTTTTGTTTACTGAGTAAATTTTGCATGGCTTGCTTTTAACTTTTGTATTTCTTGTGATTTGTTTTAATTTTTTGTTGTTTACTACTCGACGAGGAATGCACACGAATTCTGTGTATTCCTGGTTGTTGAATGCCTATGTTGTGTTTTGTTTTTTAATTATTAATTGCTAATCTCATTCATTTTCGCTACATACAAAATAAAGAGAATGTCTGACTAAGGCAAGTTATACTAACATGTAAATTAGATATCTTCCCTTCTTGTACAAATAATTCTTCTTTCCAATGTATTGTTAAGACAATTGGGAAAACACTCTGATGGTTACAGAGATGTCAAATATCATGAGCCGGAACACTGGAAGTTTGGAGAACAGGGAAACAAATACTTTAGACATGCCACTGCCCAAATTTATGCGATTTCAAAGAATCTAGCTAGATATATAGCTATAAATTCGTAAGTGCAGCCTTTTCATCAGCTGATAAGCATATTTAGGTAAGCATGCTCGGTTGACTTCTATCAAATGCATTTTCTCTTCTCAAGGATATGTTCTAGATAAGCTACAGATACTTCACAATGACTGATGTGCAATAAATAATTTCTATTACGAAGTTTTTGATTCAAGAAATTTCTTCAGATAAATAGACAGCTACTAAAATTGGACAAGTTTCAAAGCAATCTAGTAAATATTAGTAGGATTTAATAGATAAATATCATATTAATAAAGATTTAGTAGATATCCAGCATAAAGTTTCAGCAACAAATTGCTTCTGTCAAATTGAGTTAATTTACACTCTAGTGCAGAGTGGCCTAAATTTTCAGAATATTTGCTCAGTCCTTTTCACCGTCTTTCCTTTTTGCTGACAACAAAGTGAAACAGAGTCTGATCCCATTATTAAAATGATGTCGGCCCATATTGCATAAGTATGCAAATGAAGATGTTTCATTGGGCTCCTGGCTTATTGGACCGCAATATGTGCTGTGGGACTCCTCCAGGTAAATCATATTATTTCTTAGTACTTACTGCTGCCTGACATATAATGGTTTTGGCCGAATTATACTTGGAAAGCAACTCAAACAACTCGTCCTTTCTATTTTTTGGGCAATGTTTTATCAGATTGCCATTGGAAACTTGGAAAGCACAAGCTGGAAATGTATGTGGTGCTTCATTTGATTGGAGTTGCAGTGGCATTTGCAAATCCGTGGAAAGAATCAAGTCTGTGCATGAACACTGTGGGGAGGGAGATAGTGCAGTGTGGAGCACGTTTTTCTGAGTAGTCTATATTAGCTATCAGACAAAACAATTACTTCACCAATGTAAATGTATTGAATCTATTCCCTGCATGTCAGTAAGCTCAGCAACTACAAGAGTACAGACACAGGAGAGAGTATATTATGTGAACATAAATATTCTTCTTAAATTATTGTAAGTTTAGACCTGTCAGATAAGAGGAATTGGAAGTGGAGGGAGGTGTGGGTTACAAATTGATGTCTCTCAAGCGAATCCAGACAGCAATATGGTCTCTGTATCTCCTCTTTTAAGGAGTCTTGTCTTCTGAATCTAGTTAATACTCCTGCTTCTGCGTGTTTACGTCAATTTGTTAGTGATGGAATGAGGCAGCTTATGCCTTGCCCTATGAGATTAGTTTGAAAAAAACAAGATGGTGGGAGGTTTTTTCACTCTTCATTGCTTGTTATGTTAGAGATAAAGTAATATTAATCTAAAAATGTTCCCTGCTTTTCTTAAAGTTTAATGAAATATTTGAAAGTAAAGTGTGAAATCATGAAAATGCCGTTATCTTGATAATGATAAAGGTAGGAGGACTGTGGCACAATGTAGTGCCCCAGCACCACATACACAAATCTAACAGGAAAAACCGATCTGTAACCCAGAAGAGCCAAAAGAAAAAAATTATTTTCATAAAACACACTAACCTTAATTGGCTGCCTGGGCAAGCGGCCATGAAACCCATGTCTTGCTACCCAGTTCAGAGGGTTTCTTATTAATATGACATTGAAGCTACATAGTACATACAGAAGTCTTACAAGGAAATGGTTCCCTCTTATTAATATGACATTGAAGCTACATAGTACATACAGAAGTCTTACAAGGAAATGGTTATTAACTTATTACTCTTGAACTATTGAGCAAACCATAAATGAGTGTGGCTCTTTGGAACTGTGGTTTAGCATGATTTCCATGCTCTCATTCTTAGATAAGAGTACCCTGCGTGGTTTTACAGAAGGTACTTCGTTCATGTGTGATCTGTCATCTCTTTCGGACACAAAGCATTGGGAGGCTAATTCGATAACTGCACTCACCATTGCCTTCAACAGATGGTTCATTTCAATGTCCAGCTACGAACCCACTAGTTCATGCAAAGCCCCTTCTTGGATCTCAGCTAATGATTTCCCATGTAGCAGAGAAGATCTCCACCAAAACGACCCCGAAGCTGTACACACAGGATTTCTCCATGGATTACATGCAGATAAACGCTGTGAAGGAAAGCCAAGGCCTCGGACAATTTGTATAGCAATGTTGAAACGAGTGTAACATGCCACGTTATTTCAAAGTGCAGTTTTATTTCAAAGTGCAATACAACTGCCACGTTACAACAACCTGCATATATTAGAGGGAGCACTGCCTTCTTTAAACTCATTATAAAATAGACCCATCCATTGAACTTCTAAGAGAGTTTTATATCTGGGAGCAAAATGGCATCTGCGGGTCACTGAACACATGAACTAACACTCATACGTTTGGCATGATTAATTTTGTCACAGTTACAATCAAAATATATGTATTTACACTAATAACTTTGACTTTTTTTAAAATCACATCTGCAAAATTTAGGATTAAATGAACAATTCAGTAATGCTTTTGAGTATAACTCGTTAAGTTTCTCACAGTCATGAGTCTTCTAGATGTCAAAGTTGTTTTTGAATTAATTGTTGTGTTTTGGCTAGGATTAGTCTAATTTTATGCTTAAATTTGGATTTATGTTATATAAGTTCCATATAATTTAGGCTCGATGCAATGTCACACAATATCGTTGGGCCCGTAGCACAACACTTTTGCCATTGCACAACACTTTTGCCATTTTTAATCTTTAATTTTTAATGTTTATAGTGATGATTGATCGGAATTTCCTTCTCGAGAGACACAATGACAACATAACTTTCAGGATTTATACTTTCTTCAGTATTATTCTCAACCGATCAAATGGCATGTCTAGCAGATTTCCTTTTCTTCAACGAGATTTCACAATAACCACCAGATTTCATTCTTTTGTGGCGATTGCATTGCCTTCCATTAGTTTGGTGAAACGTGCAACCTTAATTTCCTCATAACGTGGTAGTTTTTTAATGTAAATTTATCTTCGTGAAGACGGTCATAAAGGATCTGCAACACAAAAATGAATGTGTCAAAGCTAATGCATATCCTGCACGTGGATATGCATTAGCTTTCTCCTCCAGTTGGCCCTCTTCCTATGTATATGAGTGAAAATAGTTCTCCTACCTTTACTTGGCAGGGACTTGAAGCTTTGCTTCTTCCCTCTTGTTTCTTCTAGTTTTTCTGTTTCTTCTTTTATGTGCTTTCTTCTAGCTATACGCTATAAGTTGTTGAATGTTTTCTTTGTTCTTTCGATGTCAATGTCCACTATCCATGATCAATGTGCTATGCTTGATGAATGATAATGAAGGCTGTTTCACTAATTTTTTGGTCTCGCTTTACAAATTCTTGATCTCTGTAACCTTTAATTTCCAGGATGCATATGATCAGAAATATATAGGAATATTCCAATGCTTACTTTTAGAGCTATTGTAATTTGTTGATGGGAATTAAATTACTGTTCATGATCAATGTGCTATGCTTGATAAATCATAATGAAGGTTGTTTCACTAATTTTTTGGTTTCGCTTTACAAATTCTTGATCTCTGTAACCTTTAATTTCCATGATGCATATGATCAGAAATATATAGGAATATTTCAATGCTTACTTTTAGAGCTATTGTAATTTGTTGATGGAGATTAAATGCATAGAATACAATCCAACAGTTTTGAGGAAATTTTGTTGATTGAGTAAATTGCATGGCTTGCTTTTAACTTTTGTATTTGTTGTGATTTGTTTTACCCTTTTGTTGTTTACTACTCAAAACTCTTAGAGGTGGAATCTCGAGGAGGAACGCTGGCAAAGTTATTTATTTATTTTCTATTTAAGAGTGGGTTGTGTCTATTAGTCTAATTTTCATGCCAATTCTTATTATCTATGTATATGCAATCCTTTTGGTTGAATATATATTTTGTATTCTTTTCTAATTATACCCATGTCTCTGTAAGTATGATTAACAATCAACTTCTTGTTTGTTTGAACAACATTAATGGAGACAGCTTACCCTAATTTTCTGGTTTTTTAAATCATTCCTTGTAACACGAGATTAGAATTTTAAATGATTACTTGTAACACAAGATTAAAAATTTAGTAGAATATTTGATTGTTTTATTCTAATAGCTTCATAGCTGGTGTTAAAGTGTTTCATGGAAATTATATGTCATGCTGATCAACACAATAGAGAACAAATTCATAACTTGAAAGATTCAGTTTTGTATTGGTGCCTTGTGATTCATAATATCCTTAATGGTAAGAGTACTTCAAAGATGATGAGGAAGGTTGCCTGAGTTCTTCCCTTGTTTGTGTACTACTTCTTGTTGAAGATCAGTTTTTTTTTTCTAATTGCATTTTTATATTTGTGTGTATGGTTTATGATTAACATGTTCTCTATTTGAACACCATTAATGGAGACAGTTTCTGCCAATTTCCTGGTTTCTTTTTGCAACCTCTTTTCTCTGTAACCTTTACTTTCCTCGCTGCATGTGCTTACATATTTTGCAGAAATTTGAAATGTAATCAATTTTAATGCTCATCAAAGTTTTTAGGAAATTTGTGATAGCATGAGCTCTTCATTTCATCCCTATTACAAGGTGTCTTGTCCATTTTCTTCTTTCTGCTAATTCTAGTTAGCTCCATCTTTGCGTTCCATGTTGAATGTATATTCTTTATTTTATTTTAATTATTCCATATAATTCTTCCATACTATGATTATTTTCTTGCAATTGACCTTTAATTTCCATCACCATGATACATGAAATTAGTGATTTACCAAATATTGCAATGTTTAAATTGTCAAAGCCGTTGTTAATTTATTCATGGAAATCAAATGCCATGTTTATTAGTAAAATGCACTGCAATCCAAAAAAGTGATTTGAGTTTTGCATGGATTGTTTTATACATCATGTTTGATTTGTTGTTACTTTATTCATGGAAATCAAATGCCATGTTTGTTAGTAGAATACACTGCAATCCAGAAAAGTGATTTGAGTTTTGCATGGATTATTTTCTACATCATATTTGGTTTGTTTTAACACTTTTTGTTGATATCCGAGCTAGTCTCTCTGTATCTTAATTAGTGAATAGTATATATCTTCCCATAAAGAGGGTTATCCTTTGTGGGTAAAAAGAGGTGAGACACTATAATTCAAGCTTTGAAACTCGTAAGTCAGCATATAATTTGAGATGAATTTGGAATATTTATGTTGATTTCTTTCAAAAACAACTAATCTCCGAGCTAAAATCAAGTTGCAGTAGATTTTTGTGTGGTAACACTTTGCTGGGAAACCAATGGATGTGATTGCTTATAACCCAAGACTCATACACCAACAAGGTCTTGAGAATTGACAAATTCCATGTTGATTTTGGTCCATACAACTCAACTGAATTGAAGGTTGAGAGGATGCATTTTATCTTCTTCTCGTGTGAATGAGTTTCTCTTATAATAGAATCCTCACAGTCCCAACTGCACCAAGGAAAATCAGTGAGAGAATTCAACTTATCTAATTTCTCTTATGATAGAATCCTCACAGTCCCAACTGAACCAAGGAAAATTAGTGAGAGAATTCAACTTATTTAGTTGTAATTTTGAATCTCCTCCTCGGGAACTTTCTTTGCAGTGTGAATGCTCATATTCAAATGCAACAACATGAGCAAGGGAAGAGGTTGTCTCTCCATCACAACATCCTTGGGTTAGAATATGAGTATCTGAACACAAGTTCATAGAAAACAACAAGGTTAAGTTCATCTTACAAAACCGACGACATACTTTCATTTTATCATCATGGATTACATATGGAATGAATCAGTCGGGAAATTAGAGGTTGGCATAATCCCAAATCTTCTTCATGGGAATCAACAACTTTTTCACTTCATTTTATTTCATGGATTACACATGGAATAAATCAGTCTGGATATTAAGGGTTGGCATAACCCCAAATCTTCTTCATGAGCATCAACAACTTTTTCATAACTCAAAAGCATAGGAACATGTTTTTTCAGATCATAAAGGAACATACAATTGATGAAAAATTTGACAGTAAAACATCTTTCAAAGTTTTCACAACTCAAAAGCATAGAAACATTTTTTTGAGATCATAAAGAACATACAATTGATGAAAACAACTTTTTCATAACTCAAAAGCATAGGTACATGTTTTTCAGATCATAAAAGAACATACAATTGATGAAAAATTTGAGAGTAAATCATCTTTCAACTTTTTCACAACTCGAAAGCATATAAACATTTTTTTGAGATCATAAAAGAACATACAATTGAAGAAAAATTTGAGAGTAAAACATCTCTCACATCGGGTGTGAATGAATGACGCATCTAACCAACGAGTGGAGGTACCATAAATAGCCACCTTTCGTTGATATCCGAGCACCCTTGGAGCTGGAATCTTACTAAGGTGATGAGAAATGCTTCCGAAGTTCATATTTGCATTTACAAGTCATCAACTATGTTTATGTGTGTGTATTCCTTGTTGAATGTCTATGTTATGTTGTGTTTTTTGAATGTCTATATTGTGTTGTGTTTTTTTAGCTGTACATGTTCTTTGTTTGAACAACTTTGACATGAGACTATTTGCTTTGTTTTCTAGTTTTCTTTCACAAATTCTTTGAAACTTTATAATTTTCAGGATTAATGTGATTCAAAATCGAGCATGATATTGGAATGTTTACCGGCAGATCCATTGTTTAATTGTTTATAGAAGTTAAATAGAGTGGGATCCAATCAATCCTATGGATTTTGATGGTGTAGAGTAGGGATGGAATCCCCCCTGCTCTGCTCTTCTAGTGGATCCCAAATTTGTCCCAATTTGCCTAGTTGTCCTATTTTTGCATTGTCAGATAATTTGTGCACTTCAAGGCAGACAAGTGAATGTGGTGGAGGACAAGGAATGAAGGCATTTGAGCAACTCTAGAGTCTTTCACCCCGAGATCAGATTCTGCAATTGGCAGTGTTTCTGCTGGAAACACACTTGGGGTTAACGTGGCAGAAATATTCAAGCCACTTAGTGTGTCCTTGGGAGCAAGCCTCGAGTCAAGTAATGCCACTTGGATCTTTACTCCTCCGGTTACGCAAAATCCTAACGAAACCAAGGGGGGTGGACCCTAAAGGTTACTAAGGTTGACTAAACTAATTAGTTTTGGTGGGTGAGTTAGTTTTTTTTAGGAGTTTTTTAAACAATGAAATTGATACAAGAGATTTGCAATAAAATTAAAGCATAACAACATAAAGATTAAACATGTTTCCCAACCATTCAACACATGATAGAATTTAAACACAAATTATCTTGATAAATCAAAAGACTAGTGCTGATAATGGAGTCAAACAAAGTGCTGTTGTAATACTTGAAATAAAATGTTGTGTGAATGCTCTTGGTCAATTTTAAATTATTGTGGAGATGAGTGGATTATTAGGGAGGGGGATTCCCAATATACCATGAGGTACTGGAAATATGTCTAGATTATGGAAAAGGTGGCTCTTCACTCGGAAATGTGGGCTGGATCGGAGTCTCCGAGAGGTGTTCAACACTACACCAAACGAGGGTGTAGTCTAACGGTATTCGGAGGTCACTACCTAGTGGTTCCCGCTTCCTTTGAAGAATTTATCCACACAATGTCAATAAATGAATACCCGGATTTTCTTATGAGGGAGGTTATTTGGAAAAAGTGAGATTAATTACTAATCACTAAGTCCCTTTCTGGTATGATCAATCCGTTCAATCGAAGCTGTAGTGATCTAGAGCATACTCAGGACGAAGCCTTGTTAATTTTAAAAGTTTTTTGAACAAAAATTTCTTGTTTATTAGAAACCCCAAGAGTCTCTTTTTCGGCTAGTACTCGGGAAAGCCCTTACCTTGAACTCTGTACTTCAGGAAAGCAAGGGGGGTTAATTAAAAGTAAAAGACCGAAAAGTAAAATGTTATCTAATTACTACACTACTGAGGTAGTGGGTTAGTATCCGACTACTTTTGCAAAAGAAAAAACAAATTGTATTGAAAAGTATACGATCTGCAAAAAACAAGATAAAAAGTTCCTAAGTCATGAGTGAGTCAATGGCCCAATATTTGGATTGGACCACGACGTTAAATTTTAAATATTCTTGGTTTATTTTAATTAAACTAAGATAATGTAAAGATTATTAGTCTGGAAAAATGACAACATCCACAAAAAAGGAACCGACACTGATCCCCCTTGGGGGATGAGAATCAAGCTTTGTGAGCTTGCTTCCAAAAATACTTTTATTACGAGATTAAAATGCCAACTTGAAGTGAAAATAACTCATCTTTCTCCTTACAGATCTTGAAGAAAAGAGGTTACAAAAAATTGAGGCAAAGTTTGGAAGGAAAGGTAAGGTTCGAAAAAATCTTGGATCATCCAATCTTGTCAAAATGAGTGCTCCAAAGACCTTTTTTCTGCTATCATGCAACAAAAACCAGCAAACAAATTAGTAGCAAAAAGTGCCCAAAATCACTTTAGATGTGACTTGGGCAATAAATAAAAAAAGCTAAAACATTCTAAGTTAAGAAACTAGTTAACTAAAGCAAAAGAACTAAGATGGTTTGGCTAAAAAGCCAACCCTCTTAGGGTCTTGGATAGCCTTGAAAATGAATCCAATAAAGAACTTAAGTTGCTATATTTAACCTTTAAATACTTCAAAGAAAAGACACATTCAAACAAGCTTTAAAATTTTCTTGAATAACTTGCTCAAAGACACTTTTTCAAAGTTAGATCCAAAGAAAAAATGATAACTTTTTAAATAAATTTAGATCTATACATAAAATCAGATCTATTCTTTTAAGAAGCTTGATAAATAAATCAGATCTGAAAATTTTAAGAACCAGTAACCAAGAAGAATTTAATTTTAAAAGGGAGAAAGAGCAAGGTGAAAGAAGCTTGCTGCCGGAAAGATCAACCAAGGAAATTTTTTTCGTGAAGTGCCGAGGGACGATGTCTTCTGATATTGTTGGAAGTGCAGTGGAGTCAATCTAGATCCACAACTACTCCAATCTTGGAAACCTAAAAACCACTCAAGAAACTTGCAAAACCCGTGAGATCTGGTATCATATAAATTGAGATTAAAACAACATGCATATAATCTTATAAAACATGTTAGATCTAGATCTCTAAAAATATGTATTCAAAGTAGAAAAAACAAGTAAACCTATTTACATTAATCTACTTCTAAATATTGGGAGCAATCCTTTAAGCCAAATACAGAAAGCACAATGCAAGAAATTGAAATGAGAAACATATTACCACATGAAATCATGACAATGGTGATCCACACATAAAAATACCACACAATTTAGCCTCCAAAGCTTCTTTATTAGCAAAAGAAAAATATAGAACACTATTACAAAATTGCAAGCCTCCTCTCAATCCAACTCTAACTAGTTTGGAATGAGGGGGTTGTCATGCTTAAATAGCTAGATGAAGAGAGAGGGGTGCACTTGGTGAAGGAGAGGGGCGCAAATTAGTGGTGAGACTCAAGCCTTGATTTGAGGTTTGATGGAGGGGGCTGCCACCACCTTTTGGGCTGCCAAAAATCATCCCAAAGGCTTCCATGATTCATGCTGCAACTTCCTCAAATGGTGTGCCCTCCCCTTTAAAAAATGCGCCCCCCTTCATGGGGAAATGCGCCCTATTACTGGGGAATCGATTCCTTGTTTAGTGGTGCCCCAAAAACATGCCAAATATCATCCCTAAATACTCTCCATCAAATTTGATCCAAAACTTCCTCCAAATCCCATCAAATTAGGAAATAGATTTTTTCATATTTTTCACCTTTTTGGTATTTTTTCCATTTTTTTTGTTTTTTTTGATAATAAGTGAAAACAGAGCACTTAACCACTTAGGAAAGCGGGTTTTGGGGTATTAGTTGATAATGTGAGCTTGAAAATGAACACCCCCATGGCATAAAAGACCCCTAGACCACACTTTTATCATTTTTTTTTTATCAAACAATTAAAAATGGTTTGTTTTACGGAAAAATATTTTTTTCTCAGAACCTAAAAAAAAACTTAGGGGGACCTAACATATGTCCATACGACTCAAAATTAATGCCTAGCATGGTTTCATACATTGACAGTTAGCCTCTAATAACCTCCTAAGGCCTAAACACCATGTCGACAACCCCAACTTTGGAGGCATGAGTGAAAAACTCGAAAATTATTAGTCATTTGTTCAATAACAAATAGTTAACAAGGAAACAACACTCTGGGATAGTCGGATTAATGTTTAAGTCCTAGGAAGCCGAGTATTTTACATACAGATACCATGCTAGCACATTTTATTACAATTCCCCCAAGGGGGGTATGAACATGTGGTACAAAAACTAAAGGGCCTAGAAGGCCCGATGGACTTCTGAACTCTGATAATGAACACTTTGACATGTTCAAGCCTTCGACGGTTCACTCAAAATCCACTAAGTGCAATTTTAGTGGATAACATCTGGCTCCAACTGCGAGACGTTTTCTCGATCTGGCCTTCAGGAAAGGAGAGGATGCGAGAACACTAGAATCTTTGGTTTAGTACAACCTGTAAAAACATCTCAACTTGACAAGAAAAACCTTCAGCAGCACAAGTTTTATGAAGAAGCCAATGAATCAAAAATTGCATTTATTCATAAAAACTAAAACTAACTAAGGAAAAATGTTATTATTCCTAAGTACTAGAAATAAATGCGTAAAGTAAATGCTCACTTTAAGGAGCTTATTTTCCTACTCTAAGCATGATATAAAGAAAAATGCTAAATGTAACCATCTAAGCATTTTATCAATATAACCGTTTTTTTTCCCTTACCTTTGGTTACCAGCCAAAGCAAGGATACATTTATCAGAAAGTGCAAACCTGCATGGATATTTTGGATGGGAGGGCTAGATGGGAAATCATAAGCATGCAGTAGATCTTTGAAGTGCTTCCCCAAATGGTAAGTAGTCCTGCAGGCCTCTTCTATCCATGACTGGATAAGATTAAGAAAAAACTTTGAATGATGAGGCGGATCCACTACCTTATCATACTGATCTGAAGGGCTCTTCTAAAGATAACTTTATGTGAAAGCATAAGCCCCAAGTTTCTCCAAATCATAAGGAACCACTGTATATGAAGATGATTGCTGAGACTACTCTTCAATTAGTTGTATCTGATGTGAACCTTCATTATACTGCTTCTTCAGGGCTTCCTTACTGATGCTCATTCATGGCTCATACTGATCATATAAAAATTTAGCATGTTCCTCTTCCATAACAAGGCTTTCCCAAGTCTCGAGATCAACACTCCCTTCTCTAGATGAATCATAAATTGGTCTTCCACGAATTTATGTATAGATACTCCCCTTGCTGGACATATCATAGATGGGATTCTCAATAAGATTTTCAAAAGTCTCATAGGTTGGATTTTCAATGAAATTCCAATAGTCATCACGCCCATCTATGTCAAATATGAGAGAGTCTTCATCACTTACATCATGCTCCAGGCTATAATTGTCCTCATCATGTTAATAATTATCATCTTTAGAAGGGTTGGTTTCAAAAATATCAAAAGTGAATGCCTTTACCAATCCTTCATCACCATGTGGAGCACATGAAGGAGTATCATCATACACATCCCAAATTATATCATGGATTCCTTCATGATCTTCTATAATAGTTTCTTCTTGAGGTAGATCTGGCATACACATGTGATCATCTTCATAATCCCAAGATAGCTCCAGATCTTTAATATTTTCTATCACAACCACACAAAGAGGAGCTTCAATAATATCTCTTTGATCTTCAGGGTGCTTTTCTTGAATCTCTTCTTTAGTTTCTGAAATAGCCTTTGATTTAGGAAGGATGGCAAGGGAATTTTTTGTAAATTCTTTCATATCAATCTAATCATCATGCCACCATTCAAGAAACATCTCAAAGAAACTTGAAATGGAGGTATGCATTTGTCAGGAAGGTCATAGAACCAATTCACCGCATCACCCACCAAGGAGAAAGAAAAAATGGTCATCAGATCATCCTCATGAAAAACATTGAAGTCAACGACCAATTTGTGAAAGGAAGCAATATGATCAATGGTTGAATCACCACTATTTCCACAGAAATCTGGAGCCACACTATATAGCCCATGATGATCATAGCAATCATTAGGAATCCCATGGATATTTCATAAATCTATTGCGGGGCATGCCTCGAACAAGTGAGCACAAAGCCCTTCTTTATTAGTATCCATAGCATAAAAAATCAATGATATCAGCTCTTGAAAAAGCAGAGTTGTCCAACAATGAGCTTTTAAAATTTTATGTATTGTATGGGCTCATGTACACACAATAAGTCTCAACAATTTATATGATATACAAGGGTTTTACCCCTTCAATGGAGTCTCAATGTGAGAATAAAAATAGGCATTTAAAATACTCACAAAAATTTATATTTTTTGTTTTTCTTTGAAAATTTATAAAAAGAAAAAAGAAAAATTAGTGGAGTTGCCAGATGAAAATAAAAAGATCTACTCTAAACATTCATCAAACAAAGAAAAAAAAAAGAGAAAACAAAAGTCATACTCCGAGAATAAAAATATTTATCCTCGACAACGACGCTAAAGAATGTTGTCGCCGGAAACAAATTTGGGGTTAACGTGGTAGAAATATTCAGGCCACTAAGTGTGTCCTTGGGGGAAAGCCTCAAGCCAAGTACTGTCACTTGATTCTTGTATCCTCCGTTTAGGAAAACTCCTAATGAAGCCAAGGGGGGTGGACCCTAAAGGTTACTAAGGCTGACTAAGCTAATTAGTTTTGGTGGATGAGTTAGTTTTTTTAGGAATTTTTTAAACAATGAAATTGATATAAGAGATTTGCAATAAAATTAAAGCATACCAACATAAATATTAAACATGTTTCCCAACCATTCAACACATGATAGCAATTAAACACAGATTATCTTGATAAAGCAAAAGATCAATGCTGATAATGGAGTCAAATAAAGTGTTGTTGTAATGCTTGAAATAAAATGTTGTGTGAATGCTCCTGGTCATTTTTAAATTATTGTGGAGAAGAGTGGATTATTAGGGAGGGGGATTCCCAATATACCGTGAGGTACTGGAAATATGTATGGATTATGACAAAGGTGGCTCTTCACTCGGAAATGTGGGCTGGATCGGAGTCTCTGGGAGATGTTCAACACTACACCAAACGATGGTGCAGTCTAACGGTATCCTGAGGTCACTACCTAGTGGTTCTTGCTTCCTTTGAAGAATTTCCCCGCACAATGTAAATAAACGAATACGTCGGTTTTTCGTATGTGGGAGGTTATTTGAAAAAAGTGAGACTAATTATGAGTCACTAAGTCCTTTTTTGGTATGATCGATATGTTCAGTCGAAGCTGCAGTGATCTAGAGCATACTCGGGATGAAGCCTTGTTAATTTTAAAAGTTTTTTGAACAAAAATTTCTTGTTTATTAAAAACCCCAAGAGTCTCTTTTCCGATCAGCACTCTGGCAAGCCCTTATCCTGAACTCCATACTTCGGGAAAGCAAGGGGGGTTAATTAAAAGTAAAAGAATGAAAAGTAAAATGTTATCTAATTACTACACTACCGAGGTAGTGGGTTAGTATCCGATTACTTTTGCAAATGATAAAACAGATTGTATTGAAAAGTATACGGTCTGCAAAAAACAAGATACAAAGTTCCTAAGTCCCGAGTGAGTCAATGGCCCAATGCTTGGATTGGACCACGACGTTAAATTTTAATTATTCTTGGTTTATTTTAGTTCAATTATGCTAATGTAAAGCTTATTAGGCTGAAAAAATGACAACATCCACAAAAACGGAACCGACACCGATCCCCCCTGGGGAGATGAGAAGCAAGCTTTGTGAGATTTCTTCCAAAAATACTTTTATTACGAGATTACAATGCCAACTTGAAGTGAAAAGAATTCATCTTTCTCCTTACATATCTTGGATAAAAGAAGTTACAAAAAATTGAGGCAAAGTTTGGAAGAAAAGGTAAGGTTCGAAAAAGTCTTGGATCGTCCAATCTTGTCAAAATGAGTGCTCCAAAGACTTTTTTTTTTTTTGCTGTCATGCAACAAAAACTAGTAAACAAATTAGTAGCAAAAGTGCCCAAAATCACTTTAGAAGTGGCTCGGGCAGATCAGAAAAAACTAAAAAAATCCAAGTTAAGAAACTAGGTAACTAAAGCAAAATAACTAAGATGGTTTGGCTAAAAATACAACCCCCTTAGGGTCTTGGACAGCCTTGAAAAGACAACCAATAAACCACTTAAGTTGTTTGATTTAAACTTTAAATACCTCAAAGAAAAGACACCTTCAAACAAGCTTTAAAATTGAGTGGAATAACTTGCTCAAAGACACTTTTTCAAAGCTGGATCGAAAGAAAAAATGATAACTTTTTAAATAAATTTATATCTATGCATAAAATCAGATCTATTCTTTTAATAAGCTTGATAAATAAATCAGATTTGAAAATTCTAAGAACTGGTAACAAAAAAGAATTTAATTTTAGAAGGGAGAAAGAGTAATGTGAAAGAAGCTTGTTGCCGGAAATATCAACCAAGGAAACCTTTTTCGTGAAGTGCCGAGGGACAATGTTTTGTGATATTGTTGGAAGTGCAATGGAGTCAAGCTAGATCCACAACTCCTCCAAGCTTGGAAACTTGAAAACCACTCAAGAAACTTGCAAAACCCGTGAGATCTGGTGATAGAATATAAATTGAGATTAAAACAACATGCATATAATCTTATAAAACATGTTAGATCTAGATCTCTAAAAATATGTATTCAAAGTAGAAAAATCAAATAAACTTACTTACATTACTCTACTTCTAAAGATTAGGAGCAATCCTTTAAGCCAGATACACAAAGCAAAATGAGAAACAAATTACCTCACTGAAATCATGACAATGGTGATCCACACATAAAGCACCACACAGTTTAGCCTCCAAAGCTTCTTTATTAGCAAAAGCAAAATATAGAACACTATTACAAAATTGCAAGCCTCCTCTCAATCCAACTCTAACTAGTTTGGAATGAGGGTGCTGCCATGCTTAAATAGCCAAATGAAGAGAGAGGGATGCACTTAGTGAAGGAGAGGGGGGCGAATTAGTGGAGAGACTCAAGCCTTGATTTGAGCGTTGATGGAGGGGGCTACCACCACCTTTTGGGATTCCAAAAAGCAGCCCAAAGGCTGCCATGATTCATGCTGCAACTTCCTCAAATGGTGCGCCCTTCCCTTTAGGAAATGCACCCCCTTCATGGGGAAATGCACCCTATTAATGGGGAAGTGATTCATGTTTAGTGCTGCCCTAAAAACATGAAAAAAATCATCCCTAAATTCTCTCCATAAAATTTGATTCAAAACTTCCTCCAAATCCCATCAAATTAGGAGATGGATTTTTTCATATTTTTCACTTTTTGGTATTTTTTCCATTTTTTGACTTTTTTGATAATAAGTGAAAAATAAAGTACTTAACCACTTAGGAAAGTGGTTTTTGGGGTATAGTTTATTCTCTGAGCTTGAAAATGAGCACCCCCATGGCATAAAAGACCTCTAGACCACACTTTTATCACATTTTTAATTTTTTTATCAAACCATTAAAAAATGGCTTGTTTTTACGGAAAAATATATTTTTTCTCGAAACCTAAACAAAAAACTAGGGGGGCCTAACACATGTCCATACGACTCAAAATTAATGTCTAGCATGGTTTAATACATTGACACTTAGCCTCTAATAACCTCCTAATGCCTAAACACCACACGGACCACCCCAACTTTGGAGGCATGAGTGAAAAACTCAAAAATTATTAGTCTTTTGTTCAACAACAAATAATTAACAAGGAAAAAACACTATAGGTTAGTCAGATTAATGTTAATTCCTAGGAAGCTGAGTCTTTTACATACAACTACCATGCTAGCACATTTTATTACAATTCCCCCAAGGGGGTATGAACATGTGGTACAAAAAATAAAGGGCCTAGAAGGCCTGATGGACTTTTGAACTCTAATAATGAATACTTTGACATGTTCAAGCCTTCGACAGTTCACTCGGAATCCACTAAGTGCAATTTTAGTGGATATAAACAGGCAACAAAAGTTGAAATCGGTGGCAGCATTGCAGAGAGGGCCCGAGATCGGATTCTGAAATTGGAAGCAAAAGATGAAACTAGCAGCATTGCAAAGAGGCCTAATTGGTTCGCAAGCCCCTCTGGTGAATGGATTGTTGTGAGGTCTCCCTGAAGTAGAATTTATCCAAATTTGAATGGCCCTCTCTTAGGCTTCACCAACAAGTCATGCGCCAAGGGGCTTTCATATTCTATTCAACCAAAAGATAAGGATTGCAATGGGCTTCCATATTCTATCCAACCTCAAGATAAGATAACGATTTCAACTCAATCTCAAAGATCGATGATTACACCGGAGATTCGGCCTTGGAATTACCTCTCTGTAGTAGTGTTGTTGGACAGGTCTCGTCAACCCTAATAGTTGAGCAATCTAAGCAATTGAACAAGGATTCTTATAGTGGTACTAACTTTTGCAACATGAAAATTTCCATTTCACATACATGATTCTTTTGATCTCACGGGAAATTTGATCTCACGGGAAATAGTTCATCTACACTCAAACGACAGATAATTTTTGCCCCTTCTATTTTACCAATAGGAACTATATTTATTTATTAACATTGAAAATTGAGGGTCTTCTATTCTAAGTGCTAGTGAAAATAAATAATTATAAGAGCTTATGTGATTGAGTTTTGTATGGATTATTTTCTATTTCCCCTAACTTGCCTTTATGTTTTTGTTGCTATGCGGAGCCCTTAGAGGTGAAACATTGCCAAGAGGACAAGGAATGTTGTGTATGCTGGATTTTCATTTTATCTATTTTCTCTAAATTTTTGGTTTTCCTTTCAAAAAAAATTGTAACTTTTTAGTTTCGTGTATATGCTGGATTTTAATTTTGTCTATTTTCTCTAAATTTTTGGTTTTCTTTTTAGAAATTCTTTGTAACTTTTTAGTTTCCCGGATGCATATGATTCATAATTTAGCAAAATACTAGAATGACTAGAAATTTATTGTTTATTGTTTATGGAATGTTTACTCTTATTTTCAAATCTCTTGTTTATTTGTTTATGGAAGTTAAATGCGATCTTCACCAATAGAAGGCAATGCTAAAGTCAAAATGATTTCAATGATATGTTGGATTTTTATTATCTCTATTTAGTATGGTTCGTTATCACTTGTGCTCTCTATTTCAGGTTTTTAACAACAATGATGGAGTGTGCTTCCTCTAAATTTTTGGTTTCTTTTTACAATTTTTTGTATTGTTTTAGTTTTATGCATGGATGTGATTGGAATTTAGCAGAATATTGGGATGGTTTATCTCAGTTCAATTGATTTTTAAATGGAAATTAAATGAGATGCTCATGTACAAACATAATACATTGCTAATTATAGGCTATAATTTTAGGAAATGGTGAAATTGAGTGTTTCTTTAATTGTTTTCTATTTCCTGAGAAATGATTTCAATGATATGCTGGATTTTTATTATCTCTATATAGTATGGTTCATTGGCACTTGTGCTCTTCCTTTCAGGTTTTGAACAACATTGATGGAGTCTGCTTCCTCTAAATTTTTGGTTTCCTTTTACAGATTATTTGTAATCTTTTAGTTTCCTACATGGATGTGATTGAAATTTAGTAGAACATTGGAATGGTTTATCTCAGTTCAGTTGATTTTTAAATGGAAGTTAAATGGGATGCTCATCTACAAGCATAATACGCCATTGCTAATGATAGGCTACAATTTTAAGAAAGGGTGAATTACATTTTGTATCAGTTGTTTTCGATTTCTTCAGATTTGTGATTTGTTGTAACTATCATTTTCCTATGCAGAATCCTCAGTTGAAATGCAGCCAAGTAGAACTTCAAAAAGTACTACACATTAGAAGTTGGAATGCAAAATGTAAATTATATTTTTTATGTGCATATTGCAATTACATATACCATGGGTGCAAAAATTGTCCTAGAAAATCATAAATACTTCAACATCTTCAGAAAACTAGACAGTAACATTTTCTTTAAAAGTACAAAATGAAAGGTCAAGGACTAGGATTGGGATTAATGAGGAAAATAATCCTTGATCTGTCCTTTTTCTTTTAACCTTGATGCACCATTGAAAATATTCCATGGGAATTTATTGTAAATTAGAATTCAGATGTCCAATATTTATCTAATTCCTATCATTTATGATCTTGTATTCTGTGTTGGATGCCTATTTTCTATTTTGTTCTAATAATAAGGTCTATTTTTATGTGTGCTTGCTTCATGTACAATATGGTCTCTATTTGAACATCATTAATGGTTATGTTGGATTCCTTTGTTTATAATCTTTAATTTCAAGGATGCACGTAATCATAAAATCTGTAGAATATTGAATTATATACT
Organism: Larix kaempferi; assembly: GCA_027924585.1. NCBI lineage: Eukaryota > Viridiplantae > Streptophyta > Pinopsida > Pinales > Pinaceae > Larix > Larix kaempferi. The sequence goes on from BSBM01000827.1 coordinate 8,383,770, forward strand.
CCTTCAATGTTATGCTCTCCATAGAGGACGCTTTTAGGAGATTATCCAAAAAAGGATACTCCAGTAGTTGTTTTCTATTTCCTCAAGTGGAAATAGAAACATTACATCCTCTGCATTGTTGCATTAATCGTCTTAAAATAAAATTTAAAATAAGATTTTTATAGATTATATTTAGATGAAATTGAAAGAACATAGATGATTTTAACCTTCCTTATACCTCTGTTTATCTTTGCAAAGTTCCTTCCTTATACCTCTATTTATATTTCTTACAACTTTGCATTGTATGTTATCTAATTGACTTATAATAATTACAAATTTATTGTCCTAATTTTGCTTGAATTAGTATTTCATCTTGTTTTGAACTATAATTAATTTTCAGGCCTTCAATTCCATTTCTTAGAAATCATATTAAGCATCTTATAGATGATTTATTTAGTTAAATCTATTTAGCCTTTAACGTAGTAAGTAGTATCAAGTTGAATTACTTGAAGATATAAAATTTGAGTAAAGGTTCCGCTATGTAATTTTAAAATTTGCTTAATATCATATCTACCATATACTGAATATTATGCAATACCTTGAGTGTGACAGATTATTGAATGTGCATGCCATATTGTATGATTAGAGTGTGTAGACTATTTTAAACGTGCATACCCTAATGTACTCCTAGAGTATGAAGACTATTTTAAATGTGCATACCATAATGTTTTGTTTAAGATGCATTTGTTTTAAATACTTTGATTAATTTGTTTAACATATTATTTTTATATGTGCCCTTTTCCCATATTCATATATCTTTAAACTATTATTTTATGCCTTCAAATATGTAATATGTGCTTATGTGTTGATTGGGTTTTTAATATTTTTGAAACATGCTTCAAAATTTCTTTAGAGAATTGGTTTGCATTATATTTTTTACAAAATTGATTTGTATAATATATCATGGTATTGTCATCTCGTTTTCAATCAAAACATATTTTATACTCTTTATTGTTTTAATATCACATCTTTTCCCAAGCACTTGTGCGTATACCATTGAGTTGATGCTTTTGTTTTAATATCACATCTTTTCCCAAGAAGTTGTGTGTATACCATTGGGTTGATGCTTTTGCAATTGATTAGAGTTTTTCAAAAATAATTGAAACTGAGAACTTTTACATCCTATATTCTCTTTATAAGGGTAATTCTTTCTTGGTTGACTTTGTATATGTTGTTACTTATGAGAGAATTTACTAACCTATCTAATGCCCCATTTGGTTGGGTATAGAAAGCATTCATAACTCCTGTAGGAATTGAAATGAAACATTTGAAATATGTACATAAAGTTGTACAAAATGCTAACGAAGCTGAATATATATACAAAGATGGTGAAAGTTTCTTAAAGTTTTTTTTTTAATTTTTTTTTTTTATCATAAAAATTTGACCATATTTTATTTATAATTTTATTTTTTAATAATAATTTTATTTCCAAAATTTTATGTCTGAATTTAATCATTAAATCACATATTAATTAATCTAGATACCTTATTTTCTTGAGTTTGATAAATTATTAGTTTTAATAGACTCATTAGATGAGCAAATCATCTATGTTCCATGTGACCACATTTTTTCACGTACTCATTCTACTTATCAAAATTACAATTCACTTTAACATTGAGGATTATAATGCACTTGTGTATGCTCTCAAAGATAATGTACTTATAGCTTATATCAAGGTTAGCTTGTGTATGCTCTCAAAGATAATGTACTTATAGCTTATATCAAGGTTAGCTTGTGTATGCTCTCAAAGATAATGTACTTATAGCTTATATCAAGGTTAGCTTGAGCTTGACATGTCAGGAAATTGGGTAATTCTTATTTACTTTTTAACTTACTTATTCATAGTTTTAATTATTTTTCATTACTTTATAATAATGTAAGAAAAATATCATTTCAAAATTCCAAGTTCATTTAGACCCATTTTTTTATAGTGAACAAGTTCACTTTCATTGGCCATATCACTTTGGTCTTTAGTTTTTGCCCTTGATGAATATTTAGACACATCCCAAGGTTTATTTGAGAAGGTTGTAGTTGGGGCCTTACTCCATAATGTAAGACCATCAACACACAACTTATGATCTAAATCTCCCATTTTTGGCATTTGATTAGTAGTTGAGAAACATGGGTCTTTAACAAGCATTTTAATGAATTTCATTAAAGGTTTATTCACAAATTAGTCTCTACTCAAGTATAATAATATTTATCCTTTATAATAGTTGTTGAGGGTATTTGTGGAATACAAAGTATTGTGATCAGCCTTTATCATAATCCTTGAGAGTGTTTTTGGTTAATGAACTAAACAAGCATTTTAATGGATTCCTTTTAAGTTCTATTCACAAATCAGTCTTTACTCAAGTATATAATAATTATGCTTTATAATTGTTGTTGAGCATGTTTGCAGAACGCTAAGTATAGTAATCAAGCTTTATAATAGTCCTTAAAGGGTCTTTTTCACAAACGAACTAAGTTATGTTGTCTCTTAATGGGGGTGAGGGTTTTACGGTATCCGAGCAAGGAAAATTTTAAGAACCCCCCTAAATTTCTATCTATAATAAATGACGAATCCCCATGATATATAGGAAAATATGAAGGCTATTTTATCAATGTTATATTATGTATATATTTTTTTTTGTAGAATCTCTCATTGAATTATATAATCTTGTAAAATCTTGTTGAATCTTTTGCTAAATTATAAAACCTTGTAAAATATTGGTGAATCTTTCAATAAATTATAAAACCTTGTGAAGTCTTGGCGAATCCTTTGAAATGTTTTTCCCTGGAAATTCATCACCCCCTACATGCCCAAATATGTGGCTATGAATGAAGTCATATTCCCTAGGAAAGATGCCCCAAACACCCACACAAACTTTATTGCCACATCGCCGATTGCAAGCTTCATAATCCCCATGTTTCTTGGGGAAAATTTGGATCTAAGGTGATGTTATTTAAAACTCTCCTAGATGCAAATGGGTCTCTATAAGAATTGATAGTAAATATCAACTTCCCTTCTCATGTGGACATTAAGCAACTTGCAAAACAAGATTCAACCCATAAAATATGGATGAATGTAAGTCCAACTTTGATTTCCATTATCGATAAAAGGAGAAAGAGCTCGTAGCAACTGCCATTTCTAGAAATATGGGGTGAATGGGAACTTCCTAGAGATTTTCGTGGGCGAACGGAGGTTTAAATCCATTTTTAGAGGGGCAAAATTGTTTTATCTTGGATCCCCTTTTTAAATTTGATGGGGCTAACCTCCTTTTCATTAAAAATAAATAAATAAAATGTGGGCTAACCATACCTAACAGGTGTTTCATAAAAAAATAACCCATTAAAAATTTAAAACTCCTAAATTTAGCCCATGGGATAAGATTTGCCCCTAAAATTTTCCATGCTTGAGAGTGTTTATCATATGGGGTGAGTGTTTACTCAAGTGAGCATTTTGGCATTCTGAACCACTTCAACAAAGTGAAAGAAACAATATTCTCTAATAAATTTCCAAAATCATATTTATTAGAATGTTGAAGCTAGCCATTCATTAACACTTACTCAAGGCATAACTGTCTCTTCTGTTATAGCACTAATTGGCACTTCAATTACCCTAATGGCACCCTAATGAACCTAAAGGCATCTAAGTTACCCTAATAGTATCAAAGCATCCCTATTGACATCCAATTGTTCTGAATCAATCTCAAATGTTCCTAATGCCATATGAAGAGTTCCTAATAGTTGCTACAAGCCCTAAATCAAATGTTTGAGCCATTCATAAGTGATGATCCCACCTCAGGACAACCTACCAACTCTTTCCAACCTAATTTTCACTAAAAGAATCATGGTTTTGAGGGCACACACACCTTGATCCACTGCAAGGAGAAGAGCGTGTGCCTTGAAAATGTACAAAAAAATATAGATAATCTCAAAATTAGCGAAATTGAATGGTTGGAAAAGAAATTTTTTGGGTGTAACTCCTTGAAACCACCCTCCAATTATCTCAACCATGACCAATAGTGTACAAATAATACATTCATGGATGAGATAGGGGCATCAATCGCTCATATTGAGGTTATGATATAAGAATTGGTCCTAATTCCTTGATTTTTTATGTCCACTCCCACACCCAAAAAAATAGATCCTTGTTTATAATATGTCATCATCCATTGATCAATGAGGTCCAATTTCATAATTGTGTCCCATATTGTGTTCAAGAGGGTGTTTGAAGGCTTTGTAGGATCAAGGAATTAGTGACTTAGGTTCAAAGGGACCCAAGAAAATGTTATGGAGGTGTCGACAACAAGATCAGGTGATATTTGTACTTGTTATTTTATTCATTAATAGAGATCTCTCATTCCCCCCCAATTAATATTTGTTATTTTTTATTCTTATTGGTATAAATAGCTTAGACTTCTTGATATGCTAATTAGGATCAATTGATGTTAATTTTGTTTTTTTCCCTGATTTGATTTGTGTTTCTTTGTTGCCATAAGATTTGAGAAGGGGTTTATCTTTCTTGTGTGCATGTTCCAAGATTCATCAAGGGGAATGCTTTGGAGTTTGTGCGTCGAAGGAATCTATATGACAACCTATAGGATCCATGTGCCTAATATTTTCTCTCTCTTGATTGACTGTGCCTTTTTCTTATCTCTTTGGTTAATTGTGTGAATATAAGTTAGTAATCCTAGGGGAATTTGAGTAGTTGTCTCTCCATGTGCTTTGTGATTGTCATCTCTAACTATTTGGGGTTTTATCCCCACAATAGAAATGATGACTCCACTCGGGAAGAATTATTTGAATTCTTCTCTTAAGAGCCTCCTTAGGACTATCTTTTTGGATTTGCTTGAGTCTTTTGAAACCTATCTATCGACTATAGAATAGTCCCTTACTCTAATTCAAAGTAAAGGATTGTAAGCTTTTTATGTTTTAAAACTTTTTAGATACCTACAAGAAGCACACTCTCTCTAGAAGGAACAAGAGCATTCATAGGCAGCTTTTATCCTTAATAATAGGTGTGTGTGCTCATACCTTTGTTTGGAAACAAGTGTATGTTGCTTGGGAAAGAGGGTTTTTTTCTTTGTTTTGCATTGATTATTGCTGCATTTGGTCTCTAAACTCACTCAAAAGGTTGTAGGTGGTTTAGGAGTGTTTTGGAATGCTTATGGTTCTTTAGTAAGTACTTTAGTGGTTTCATTAAGTGAAAGGGGGGAAATGGTTGTTTGTTTAATACTCTTTTTGTTAGTTTTCTTACATTTTGTTGATAGTATGCAGTTTGCATTCTCCTGTATAGTGAGTGAATTAGTAATGGATCATTTTTTTTGAAAGCGAAAGTAATGAAGTGATTTGGTTTCATATTTAGATTGTGCTTTTGGTTCATTAGCACCAACAAGTTAGTCTGCTGATCTCATCTATTCTACATTAGATTTGAGGTTTTTTTCTCTAAACTTGATATATTTTTCTTGTCTGCAATAGTTGTTGGAATTCTCTATCCTATACTCTCTTAGAATCAGACTTGTCCTTTTCCACGTGAAAATTTTTACACACAGGTTCATGACTTACTACAATATTGTTCATCTATATTTGTTCTCTGTGGATATATATGGAAAATCCAAAGATACATCTAAGGTGTGGCTAGTGTTCCATTTCCTTGGGAGAGAAATAGTAGAGATATGTAGCATTTATATAAATGTAGAAACATATATCATACCAACTAGTAGAAAGTACACAACGTATGATATTATAGCAACTAGTAGCAAGTACACTATAATAATTTGATTTCAACGCTGGAAATGAATAATTAAATCCTACATGGAGTTGGTGGAAACTTAAAAACTACATGGAGCTATATAATGTGAACTGACCTTTCCATTCTCGTCCACCGCAAGTAAAGAGATCGATCCTCTTTCCATGGAGATACCTAAGGTGTGGCTAGTGGTCCATTCTCCTATTTTGCAGGCAGTAGATGGGGGAGAGATAAGTCGCAACACAAATCACAACAACTAACAAGGGCACTATGTGTATATAATATGCTCTGACTACTATATAGCTTGATTTCAACACTGCTATATGATCTGATATGATGGCTATATAATTTGATTAATTGTACGAGTCATACTAAGTACACTATACGATTTGATTTCAACATTGAAAATGAATAATAAAATCCCATGTTGCTAGAAAATTAAAAGCGACATGGAGTTGTATGATGTGAATTGACCTTCCATATTGCACTGAAGTGAAGCTTGAAATTCTCGTCCACCACAGGAAAAGATATCAATCATATTCAAAACTTATCCACAAAAGGTATTGAGATCATTAGCACCAACAAGTTAGACGGTGCTTTCTTGAGATTAGCGAAACCCACATCACAGATTTCGAGAAAAGGGGAAATTGGATGTAGGTGATGATGGCCATTTTCTCAAAATATATGAACTAATTTTACCTAGAAATCGGTGGTATATTCTCCTTACAATATTGCTTCTGATCACCAATTTTTGTTGTTATCCAACTTTTCATTTGGAAGCTATAATCAATTTATTTTCACAAAAAAATGAATGAGTGAGGACTATGAAATTACCATGAACTTGTTTTTTTTTTCAACCTACTATTCTTGTGAATGCATTGGATTAATAAAATAGAAGATATGCTACGCAGAGCACATCCCAAATGTGTTTTTTGTGGTTTTTACAATAGTTTGGAGAAGAGAAAGTGGTTGTTACAAGATTTTAACCAATGATACATCTATGTAGAGAAATGCTCCAATCATCTCGAAGTGAAGGTCAAGGATGATATGTTTTTCCCAATGCATTGGTATCCTCATGTATTCAAATAAATGTGTTCACAGTTGATCACCATTAGGATTCATCCATAGTACAACCTCCCCCAAACTGAAAACAAAGCATGTCCTTATGCAACATCACACCCTGCTTTTCCTTACATATTGGTAGTATAAGTTCCTGTGAGAATGGCCACCAATAAAAATGATAGAAACCTTGTTTTGTGCTACAATAATATTGTCATAGATGAATACTTATATTGAATAGTTAAGATTCCATGCTTTCCCTTAGTGAGCACTAATAAAAACCAAGCTACACTTCCATGCTATTGCTAAGAAAATCGATGATGAAATGGTAGGAATGCAATTGTAAGCCACTTTTCAATTGCTGAATTGAGCTCATAATACTTTTCCCATGGTTGCAGTCTTTAAAGTCTAGGCTCATATTCAATTAGCTCAAGCTACCTCTGTCAATAAACCAGTTTCCTAAGCAGTCTACAATATTAGTGGATAGATCATAAATAGTTCTTAAAATGTAGCAATAAATCACAAAACCACTTTGGTTGGGAAGAACTAGCCATATTGCAATGCTTGGAATGACATTAACCCATAAGTTCTTCTTCAAATACCAGTGAGCAATATGCATACATGATTTTACAAGTTTGACCCTTCCAAATGCACAAGAAGAGGGAGCAACAAAATTTGTTCAAAACTTGGTACTTCTTCAAATATGTCATAGGAAAAATGATGAACATGGTTTCTTATTGTGATAGTGGTGGAAAGTTGATATAGTGATTCATGTGGGAGAGCCAACTAAAGCGAATTTTGTATATCTTGTTTCTTTCTTATCCCTGCATTCACTATTGGTGCTTCAAGTCTTGTATTTGTACCATCAAAGAGAAAAATACTACCCTTTTCAGGCATGCTATGCTTGTATTCAAAAGAAAATCAGAGTATATATCATCCTGAGGATCCAAATCATCTACTTCACATCATATGTTCTCAAATGAGAGAAGAACTTGTGCATAATTTTTCCATACATACCCTTGGAAACCACTAGAGGAATGTATGAAGAATTAGCTATGATTGTAGCCATCTTTGATTCAAACATGTGGAAAATTCTTATAAACTCAAACTGGTGTGAGTCATTAAATTCTTCTGATTATCATGATGCTTTGTTCTTTCATCCTCCAAGGTATTAAATCGCACTTTTAAAAATTATCTTTTCTTGGATGGTTTGTGTGTGATTTTCCCACATAAATCTGTTGGATAAACAATCCTCAAGCATACATATCATATCTAGCAAACATCAACTATTTTTTTGTCTTCAAACCATACTATGTTTCTCATGAATGATATGGGAGTGAAAGTGATGCGGGCCCTATTCACAATCTTCTACCTGTGGTTTCAACTCAAAGGAAGTCAACATTCACTTTTCTGCATATATGGATGAACTCTTAACAAGATACAATGAAAATGGAGTCAATTTGTTCATAATAGATCCGAAAAGATTTACCAGGATCATTAACTTGATCATGAATCAAAATCTTACAGAGATCAGATTTTCTTGGGTAGTGATATGCCTATATATCAATCAACAAAACTTAAGCATTTACATTTTGTGACAAGTTATCATTCATCTATGAGAGTATGGTAACACCATCTGTAGTAGCTCATAATATTAAAATTCCAAGTTTACCATGTAATGAATATAAACCAACAAAGATGTGGATTCCCAAAACCAAGTGACAAAAATATTGAAATTTCAATGAGTTTTTGAACCCTTCTTCAAAGAAATCAATTTACCAGCAGCACAAGCAACAACCAACCTTACTTCAATAGTGTTTCCATATAGTTTTTTTTTCAAGAACTCAACAAATATTTGATGATATTCATGTGCAACATGCTACCAGGACAATGAAAACAAGCTACCCAGAACTTTTCACTTGAAACCAATAAGTAACATTAGTTCCCATGTATTCCCCTTCTATGTGAAACCACAACATCCATGATGTGAACTAATTTATGCATCATGTGAACAAAGAAAATGAAATCATACCTTTATTTCTTTTTACTCACGTGCTTAAGTGAAAGTGGCTTCTACAATAGTTTCTTTTACTGTAGGTTCTTGTGGCCATACAATTCCTCCCTTCCAGTAGTTCCATGGGTTTGTCCATGTGCATCAATTGCTTCTCTTCTTAATGCTAGTGTTTGTAGATATTCTTGATTGCAGGTTGGTTCATTGCTGCTACTTGTTGCATGAGTTGTAGTGACACAAGTTGCAACAGTTTTTATCATTTTATTCCTTCAATAAGGTTATGGGAGATGATGTCATGGGTCACATGGAACAAGGGCAGTTTTGGAATTGATATGGATGGAATGGTAAAAAAATGGAAGTGGATAATGTTGATGTATATGTAACTTCGGAATGTATTTCACATATATGTATATTGTATTCCTATAGAGATGTTATTATTCCTCTATATGGAAGTGTTTGTATTCCTATAGAGATGTTATTATTCCTCTATACGGAAGTGTTTGTATTCCTATAGAGATGTTATTATTCCTCTATATGGAAGTGTCATCATTTATATTGTAAGTGTCGTAACTTATACTTGATGGGTTATTAGACCACCTTGTTGGGGTCGGCCCTGTATAAGTCATGTGGGTCGAAGGGTTATTAGACCACCCTATTGGGGGTCGGCCATGTGGGTCAAAGGGTTATTAGACCACCCTATTGGGTGTTGGCCTAGTCAGCATTATGTTAAGTGGTTAAGTTGAGGCCGACCTAGTTGAGTAAAGGTCAAGTCAAGTTAGTGTATAAATAGAGAGTGTGTCTCTCTCATTTTACACATTCTATTCTCTCTCACACTCTCGGGAGAGTGGTGCACTTGTGGAGGAGGAGAAGCTACTGCTAGGAGATGTCTATCTCTTATGCTTGGGTTGTATCATTTCTCTATCTATCTCTGAGGAAGTTATTGGGGTTTTTCACCTTTATGGTTTTCCCCAAGTAAACTCTGTGTCTCTTGTGTGCTTGCATTATTGTGTCCATGATTGATATGTTGTAGATTTGTTGTACATGTTGTTCTCTCAGTTAAGATCCTAGATCAGATTGAAGTAAATTCTGAAAATTTAACATGGTATCAGAGCTAGCCTGAAAGAAGGCATGATATGGCATGTATGACACTTGTTGCACTTACGATGCTAGGGCTTGATATAGCAAAAACCAGTCATCATATAACTTTAGCTATAAATCCAGTTTGGCGAAGTTTTCGGATATGAAACTTTTACAAGTTGAAGATAAGATCCCCATGTAACTTGTGTCCAAAGGAAAACCTCTAATTCGTTGTACTTTGTGATTTATGATCTGTACAATATAGGGTTTCTGCCTCTTCCAGATCTGAGTCAAAAACGGGTGACCTTGGAAAAAAGGTCATAACTTGGGCTAGGAAGCTCCAAATGAAATTTTGTAAAAATTTACAGGTAGTAAACAGACTTTACTATCTTAGGAAACTTTTTCAGAGGCAGAAATTGAACCAGTGACATGTGGCACGCCGTACAAGTTCGCTCTTCCGTATTATCCCATAAACAGGTCATGTTGCGACACTTGGCATAACTCTCTCTCAGAAAATACAATTGAGGTCAGACCTATCGGGATGGAAATATGACAGGTCAGGCTACCACAGAAATATTTTTCAGACCCTGTGGATAGAAAAGTGATGAGTTACACCAGAAACAATCAGGTACATATTTATGTCAAAAGAGAATTATTTTTGAGCACCTTCATTCATGGCTTCCGGAATTTAGGGTTTCGGAGAAAGTTGGAATTATTGTAATCAGAGACCATGGCTGAATGATACTCATCAAAATCGAAATTTAGAGACCAAGATCAGAATTTTTTATTAGGCAGAAGGCCAGGCTTGATCAGACCCTAGTTCGGGACTTTGATCAAAAAAGTGGAAAATTAGGGCTTCTGTAAAAATGGGAATTTTTGAAATCTGTGACCACTACTGGAAGCTCCTCAGAAAAATAGAAGCTTAGAGATTTGGATCAAACCTTTTGATTAGGCAGAAGAGTGGGCTTCATCAAACCCCAGTTCAGGGTCACGTCCAGTGAATCTAGAAGTTTCAAAGGCAAATTTGAGGAGTGAAACTTTGTAGTTTTCAAATTCTGAATATACCAGCTTGATCAGCTCATCAAGGTGCACATTTCTATCCTTTCGGAAGTTTGAAATTCAAAGTTTGAATTTTTGGGGTTTCTCTGACAAACCCTAATACAACTCCAGATCTAGTTCCTGCAAATCAAGTGGATTGGTTTAATCCTAGAAGAGGACAGATTGGTCACCTGCATAAGTGAAGAAGTTCCTGTTTCAGAGGGAGATGAGGCTAAGGCCTTACATAAGAATATTACAAGCAATCTCGACAGGTATGACTCATCCAGGTATGTCTCGAGATTTGTTGATGATTAAGTTTATGATATGTTTGTCTTCATGTTATTACGGTTAGAACAATCTTGATTTTAGACTTGTCGTATCACCTTAACAAAATTATGAATGCATGCATTAGGGTGTTGACACTTATGATTGTACTAATGCATTATGGTGTTGTATGAGGTTTATGTTGTCCGCTAACATGAAAGGTACACCAAGAAAGACAAATCATGTTCTAGTTCAAGAACATATGATCATGATGATATGAAGACAAAGATTCATCCATTGTCATGGATCACTTAGAAAATCTACTTACAAGGTATGTATAACTTGGTTCTACAATGGATAACTTATGAGACATGCAGGTTACTAGGACAAGTCATTGAAGAGAACCAAAAGACATTATGCGGGTATGTTAGACATAACTAGCTAGCATGCTAATCTAGGTATGTTTTTCCTATATCAAGCTAGAATCCTACCTTGTGTTAGGATCTTATACTGTTGTGTTGTTGATAATGATTATTCATGAATTCATAGGTTTGAATAGTCATGGTTGTGTGCATATTATGCTTCTTACCATAATTGATGATATGACTAACCAGAAGAATCATGAAGGTATAGTTTTGAGTAATCACGGGTTTAGGCATATTATGTTTCTTACTTTGATTTATGATATGACTAACCATAAGAGTCCTATATAAACCTTGAAATGCTTATTATTTCTGTTTGAAATGATCATGACTATACATGCTTAAGATTATTGTGTTTTGATAGTATTAAGAATATACTAATGAATGTATGATTATGTATGAGACCTCAATGATAACACAATGATGATACTAATAAGCATGCATAGTGATTAAGGATGGATATAAGTTCAAGGTTAGGAAATATAGGAAGTAAAGATCAAGAGGGAGGACACTCTAGTTGTTCCTTCAAGGAAGCAAAGATCAAGAAGGAGCACACTTCAGTAGTTTCTACAAGGATGCAGATATTCAGAGGGAGTTGACCACTTCTCACAGTCCACATCAGAATGGAAAGGAATAAAAGAAGCAAAGACTGAGAGGGAGTCAACCCAACAAACAAACAAAGATAAGTATTTGAATTGTCATTACTTGCATATTTTATTCTTTAAATAATACTGTTCAATAATGTATATACTGATGTTCCTAGAATTAGGTTGTGTATTATGCATATTAGAATAGTTGCATTGATGAACAGTATACTACTAATATACATGGGTAAGTGGCCTATGGCACTATACAACATTCCATTGCTACTTATCTAGAATGAAACCTCTTTGTTGACATGTTGGGAGTTGTGCACACTCTTAACAATGTTCTGGTAGAGATTGAAAGGCATCTAGAAAGTTACAGGATATGGATAAATGTTGTATTGAAGCATTGGCTAACATAATTGCATGACTATATGACATATTTATTTATGTGTAAGAATTTGTTATGAAAACTACGAGATGTTTTCTAATCATGCAATTTAACTTGTTGTGTAAGAAAGATCGTATACCATCACCTACAAAAGAAGGACTACAACATTGGTTCAGCAACAAAGTTATCTATTGAAAATATTGAAGATATTGAAGTTCCTAGGATCTGGGAAGAATGCCATGATCGAGGAGTACCAGTCAATCATGAAGATGCTTGGGATGCAGTCCCAAGACCTGAAGGGGAGTCTGTAGTGACTTCCAAGAGGATCTACAAGATCAAGCATGCTGCAGGTGGTAGCATAGAGACTTTTTCTCTTGTAGCCAGATACACTTCCATTAGATCAGTACTTGCTCTGGCTGCAGTGATGAAGTGGAAGATACACCAGATGGATTTCAAGACAACTTTCTTGAATGGTGTAGTTGAAGAAGAAGTGTATGTGGAGCAGCCACTTGGTTCTGAGACACATGACAGGGAGTCATATATGTGCAGAACTTGGTATGGTAGGATAGACATCTTTCTATCCAGTTTGGGCTTTACCAAGAGTAAAGCGGATTCCAACCTTTACTACAAGGTTGAGGAAGGCAATCCAGTGATACTACTTTTGTATGTGGATGACCTATTTATTACAGGTGACGATAGATTGATTTCCGACACGCAGCGGAAGCTTGCTGCCAAGTTCGAGATGAAGAACTTGGGGATGATGCACTATTTGTTTTTGGCATGGAGGTGTGGAAGAGTGCAAATGGAATCTTCCTTGGACAAGGGAAGTATGCAGTAGAGATCCTAAAGAGGTTCTGGATGATGGACTCAAGGCCATGGCCACACCCATGGCATCAAACTTGAAGCTTTTGTGTGGTGTTTCATCTGAGCCGGTTGATGTCTCTATGTATCATCAGATGATTGGGTCCTTGATGTACCTAATGAACATGAGACCAGATATTTGCTTTGCGGTGAACACATTGAGTTAATTCCTAACGGATCCGAGGAGTGTTCACCTGGTTGTTGTAAAGCATATTCTAAGGTACCTAAAGGGTACAGTTGATTATGGGCTCAAGTATGAAGTGAATCAAAAGTTTAACCTGCAGGGTTATGTTGATTCAGATTGGGAAAGAAGTGCTGCAGATAGGAAGAGAACATCTGGGTGTTGCTTCAGTATGGGATTAGGTGTGATCTCTTGGTTTAGCAGGAAGCAATCCTGCGTAGCACTGAGTACAACTGAGGCAGAGTATGTTGCAGCTTGTTCAACTAGTTGTGAGGCAGTATAGCTTCGGAAGCTACTGTCAAAGTTATTTGATCTCCCGCTGGAGACTACTGGTATCTTTTGTGACAACCAGAGTTGTGTGAAGCTGTCTGAGAACCCGGTGTTCCATGACAGGTCGAAACACATAGAGATCAAATACCACTATATCAGGGATATGGTGCAGAGAGGAGCAGTGAAGCTCTTTTATGTTGCGATGGATGAGCATATTGCAAATGTGTTGACAAAGCCACTAGCCAGAGTGAAGTTTGAGTACTTTAGAGAGAGGCTTGGTGTTCTTCAGATCGATGACACTTCGATGAAGAAGTGATGAAGACATTTGCTGAAGCCATTCCAAGCATGCTAGAAGGAGGATCCTTCACATGCTGTGGATGTAAGCGCTAGATGATGAGCATCATGATGATGTTCTAGTTTCTGCTCTGTATGATCAGTTGGATCATTTACATTTATGTATGTACGCATCATGTTGGATGCTGGATATGATCAGTTGGATCATTTACATTTATGTATGTATGCATCATGTTGGATGCTTGGACCATGTATCTGTATATGTATCAGGTATGATCAGGTAGATCATGTATGTTGATGGATACATTGTGTGGATCATGTATCTATGTATGTGTCAGGTAGATACATTGTATATGATGATATGTATCAGGTAGATACTTGGTATGCATCAGGTGGATGCATTGTATGGTCAGGATGATCGTGGATGACGAGCTTCTCCAGATTGCATGCATCAGGACGATGCAGTGATGATGATTAGGATGATCATGTGTACATCAGGATGATGTATGGTGAGTATCAGGATGATACTTTGTGGCCATGGATCAGGTTGTGCAGATGAGCATGTCTGGGAGGTCCTATAGGTCGGAGTTGTGTACCCATAACAGCCTGGGATGCTCTTTCGAGACATTGCTCTGGGAGGACATGTAATTTGTGCCCTAGGAGATCTTCAGGTCAGAGTTGTGTACCCATAACATCCTGAGATGCTCTTGCGAGGTTTTGTCCTATGGCATGTAATTTGCTCCTGGGAGATCTGGACAGGATGAAAAAGGCTTCAGATGCTTCAGCCAGGTTTTGCCATGACCACATGCAATTTGCTCCCGAGAGATCTGGACAGGATGAAAAAGGCCTCAGATGCTTCAGCCAGGTTTTGTGGTGGACCACATGTAATGTGCTCCTGGGAGATCCGATAGGTAGAGTTGTGTGCTCGTAACAGCCTGGGATGCTTCATCCAGGTTTTGTGGTGAGATCACATGTAATGTGCTCCTGGGAGATCCGACGGGTAGAGTTGTGTGCTCGTAACAGCCTGGGATGCTTCGGCTAGGCTTTGTGATGGGTCACATGTAATGTGCTCCTGGGAGATCCGACAGGTAGAGCTGTGTGCTCGTAATAGCCTCGGATGCTGCAGCTAGGTTTTTTGACGCATGTAATAAGTCCTGAGGATTCCATAGTATGGCTAGTGATGATGAAGACCTGCAGGTGGTGGGCCTACATCCAGTATGAAAAAGGACTGGCTCTATAGAACTTCCTATGACGAGTAGATTTAGAGATTGATTGAGATAGCAGCAGCAGTGACGATGATGATGACGATTATCCAGTGACAATGATCCAGAGAAGAAGACTTGTGCTAGAAGACCTGTGTCGAGAAATACCTTCCTAATTAAGAGGGAGTGTTGATGTGTATGTAACTTCGGAATGTATTTTACATATATGTATATTGTATTCCTATAGAGATGTTATTATTCCTCTATACGGAAGTGTTTGTATTCCTATAGAGATGTTATTATTCCTCTATATGGAAGTGTCATCATTTATATTGTAAGTGTCATAACTTATACTTGATGGGTTATTAGACCACCTTGTTGGGGTCGGCCCTGTATAAGTCATGTGGGTCGAAGGGTTATTAGACCACCCTATTGGGGGTCGGCCATGTGGGTCAAAGGGTTATTAGACCACCCTATTGGGTGTCGGCCTAGTCAGCATTATGTTAAGTGGTTAAGTTGAGGCCGACCTAGTTGAGTAAAGGTCAAGTCAAGTTAGTGTATAAATAGAGAGTGTGTCTCTCTCATTTTACACATTCTATTCTCTCTCACACTCTCGAGAGAGTGGCGTACTTGTGGAAGAGGAGAAGTTGCTACTAGGAGATGTCTATCTCTTATGCTTGGGTTGTATCATTTCTCTATCTATCTCTGAGGAAGTTATTGGGGTTTTTCACCTTTATGGTTTTCCCCGAGTAAATTCTGTGTCTCTTGTGTGCTTGCATTATTATGTCCATGATTGATATGTTGTAGATTTGCTGTACATGTTGTTCTCTCAGTTAAGATCCTAGATCAGATTGAAATAAATTCTGAAAATTTAACAGATAATGCTTAGTGGTATTTCATGACATTCTCCTAAATATTTAATAAATAAAAAACACATGTTATTTTAGCTCAAGTTTTACCTCCATGAAGGCTTGGATTGGCATGGATGGACTGATGTTGTTGAAGCTGATGTAGGATGAACTACTACTAAGAGTGATGCTAAATATAGAATTCATGTAAGCTGGGGATGAGATCAAATAAAGAAATATGAAAATGATCTTTATTGGGACCAAAAGAACACTGAAATCTTCAGAGTGATCAAAGCTAATGCAATGTTGTGGATCTAGAGACTATCGAATGTTGGAAAATAAATCAATAGTTACTAATGAAATGCTAGAACAATAATTGAAAATATACTTTTGAACTACTAGAACAATAAATGAAAAGGTACTTCTGAACTACTGGAACAATAGAAATATATAGTCTTCGTCTAATATACACGCTCATGTACAAGTTAATCCATGTGAATGAATGTTCTTGAAGTCGAACTTGGAGAAACTTTGTTGTATTACCAATCAATAATAAAAATTGTTAACCAACGCGAGACAACTCATCATTTATGACAATGAACTGTCAAGGTATGGTAATACAACCTGACAAGTACTAATGGATGTGTTGAAGTCGAGTCACTTGCAGGATCTAACAAAAAAGAGACATTGATGTATTACCTTGATCGCCAGTGAGGAAATTTACCATTGATGCATGCAAAATCCAATGTACTATACATAACTCAAGTCTTGTTTCCCAAATAATGCGTCGAGGTTGATGGGACAAGACCATTGGAAGGTGGACCTTGATGAATTCTACATCATCCAATATGAGTAAAAAACAAATGATTGTGAAGAACCAATATAGTGAAATATAGAAGCAACATGAAACTTGCAAAATTGATTGGGAACCTTGCCAGCCAGTAACCTGGTTTTCAAGCAAAGTTCATGTCCAGTTGTGCTAGTAAACTGGTTTTCACAACTGGACTTATTTTTTCTCTTTACTATTTTATTTATTTTATTTTTTCCACACTATACTACCCTACTCTTCTTGAAAAGGAAAAATGTTCAAGTATAAGAGTACTTCTAATGGAGCCACTTTCGAAACAAGGTCTCAAGTATGCTCATACCCAAATCTAAAAAATGTATCTCAATGAAAAATAGAATATGAGAGACCAATTTCCCTTGAAAAGACGGTGCCAAGAATTGTTGAAATATGGAGTGATGTTGCAGACTAATGACAAATTGAAACCAAGCTTCAATATAATATTTGCTTCCTTGATTTCTTGTAGTTGTCGTATCATGAAGTTCCTTAGAGATTTGATCTTCCTGAATGCATAAAAGATCTAGATCTAGTGACAACAATGCAAGAAGTTCTTCAAATTTAGGTTCCAGTGTCTACTCTTCATCAGATGTTATCCATGTCTTGTTGATATTGTTTGTATGTTGATAAGGACTAGAATAAACTTCATTTTATTCCATGATCCCTACAATATTGGATTTAAAATCTAACCAGACCTCGTATGAATTTCTTGCAGTGATGTAGGTAAGGTAGAACATGCGGGAAAGGTAGGAAAGTTCCACAGTTCAAAACTGTAAACATGTTGTACTACTTTATTATTTTTGGGGCGTGGGATGGATTGGATAGGAATTTGTGTATGGTACAGAGGATTCTGATGGGCAGGTAGGTATGGGTGATTTTTTTGTTGAAAAGCTTATGGAAAGTATAGAGGATTTGGTGTGCTGCAAGATGAAGAAAAGTAGCCATGCTATTACAATATGGGCCATGTTGACCTTGCTGCCAAGGTTGGTAGGGGTTATGTTGAGACTTCCATGCTTTCCATAGTAGAGGAGTATTCCATGATTTCTTATGAGGATAAGAAAATGGAGGGATAAAGTTTTGAACCATACATGTAGGCCACAGTTGCCAGAGCTATTGTAGTGCCATTGCATAAGGTGAACATGCTGCAACTTTTGGTTGTCCTTGATATGTCTCTTTCATCCTATGTAAGTAAGAATGGTTATCCATTGGAATCCAATTCAAGTCACGCATCCCACAACTTTGGAGACTACCTGAAGAGAAATCCCCTGCAGGATGTTTCTTTTGGCACTGATGAAAAAATGCTTTTTTCAAATTCCTCCTGCTTTCTCTTAGCCTGCAAAATACCCACTTGTGAATTAAGAGAAATAAGAATATCAATTTTAGAAATTTTAAATAAACTACTGGTTTCATCTCCTGTAACTCATATTCTTGCAACAGGTTTCAAAAATTGAGAAGAAATTTCTCTAGAATTCTTACCAGTCTTAGAGTTTCCTCTTGAATACCTTCTACATAACTCACAAACATGATCATATGGTAGCTGAAATACATCACATGTTCCAATCATATTTAAGATTTCTAAAGATTCATCTCGGATCCCCTTGAGTAGGAATATTTTCAAGGTCTGTTTCCCTAGTTGTCTGTGTTTTGATCTTTGAAGGTTGCATTTAAAGCGATCCACATATTCCTCCAAACTTTATTCTTCCCCCTATGTCATTCTAAACATATCTTCACTGGCCCTGCAATAATATTGGTACCTCTTCAAGAATACATGTTTCACATCTTCCCAAGCTTGAATGAAATTCCCACCAAGGATTATGAACCATCGGAGAGTTGCTCATTTCCAACTAATGCGAAATATTTTCAGCCTTTGAGTGTTAGTATTATAATCATATCCTCTACAAAGAACTTCAAATTGAAACAATAATGCATCCGTGTCTTCATTTTCCAAACCGTGAAAATTTGGTAGAGCAGACGGGGGAATTCTTTGGATTGATACCACTCCTCCTAGATCTATGATGGGAAATTCAAAGGTAACAACATATTCCTTATTATATTCTAGAATTTTGTCACCTATCATCTCTTCCCAAAATAGAAGAGGTTCTTCATGTGCTCCTCCTTCGAATGTTCCTATCAACTGGTTTGTAGAATGGGTGGTGATTACAACACCACTAAGTGGAATGATATGATTTGTTCTTATTCTACCTCTATTTATGCATCATATATGCTCTTTTACTCATGCAACTATATGCTCTAGTGCAGGTGAAACGAGATTCTACTGCAGGGCCCTCTTTTGGAGGGATTGGCGACAAGTGCGAAGGTTCTTACCCACCATCTTTACTTCTCAAGGCTCAATAGCACCAAAGATGCAACTATAATATCACTGAATTGTACTCTTGCGCCGTTATAACCTCCTCAGAAGGGGCACCAAAATGTTGGGTGTTTTAAATGTCTTTAAAAAAAAACTAATTAACCATACATTAATTATCAATTTAGGGACGCCTTTTATTTCAAGGTTACGTGCAAAATCTATGCAGGCTACAATTTCCTTTTTAATGTTGATTCTATGATGATTGTGCAGTATGAAATGAATAAATTAACTGATCCAATATTTAAAAATGAAGCTCGCTTAGAAAACTAATTCTAAAAGCAATTGCAATCTCAATTGGAAAGGAAACTGATCATAACTCACAACACTTTGCAAGGAAAAAAATCACTTAGGCAACTTATGCTATGAATGGAAATCATACCACTATGTTCATAAAGGAAACTCAAGCCACTCCATTCGTAAATAAAATTCAAGTCACTCCACGCTTGTAAAAGAAACCACACCACAACTCTATGCTTAACTGAACCTATGTAACAACAAGTACCAACACTCTGATTAAACATAGACTCGCAATAATTCCTTAGATTAAATGCGTTTACTGTAATAAAGAGGAAATTATCTACACAAGAGACAAACGAATAAAGATATAGAGATGGCAGTAAAAATCTAATCTATATAAGTAACAACAATATAAATCATTAACCAAGCTCCATGAGTAGTAGCAATAAGATGAGTTATTAGTTCTTCTATTAACCAACCAATCCTTGCAAGTAACAGCTTGTGTAAATAACACACATTAGAAGCATCAACAATCCACATGACTTAGTAATAGTTAAAACTATCAAAATTATGAAACAAACATCAATTAAATCTATCTAAAATAAATAAATGAAATGGCAACACCTGATCAATAAAGGGGGCCCTTCCTCCTCCAACTAGGGTTGTTGAAGCAACTCACAAATTAAGAATTAGATCGCACAAACCGACATGCCTTCTATTTTGAAAGAGGAGAGATACAATAAATTTGACAATGCGCTACTCCACCCCCCTGTCCTCTCTATCCACCATATTCATTTATGCTGAGGAGAAAGTGGCGAATTGAAACTAATTCTCCCAAATTCAAACTGTCAACCATGAACAGTTTTACAAGATTTTCTCCTATTTTTTTGGGTAGATATGGTTGAGGTGACAAATCATATATGATTACAGATGATTTCCCTAACATACATCATCTGAAAATGGATTGATTTGATTCTGTGGCTGACTGGGTGCTTTGTTTGGGACATGGCTTGGGGAACGGTTGCCACAAGAAACTTCTATTGTAAGAACCATGTGTAGCTCTCAAATTACACCCTTCCTGGAGAATATGCTATTACGTCACCTAATTTGGCTCATTTTGTACAAAACCCATGTCCTAGATTTTGGAAATTCATCTTCAGATTTTGGAAATTCATCTTCATATGCCTGCAAATTGCAACACAAAACTGTCTCTTCTTATCTAACACGTTTTTCTGACTGAGAGCATTTGACCATGAGTTAGAGCTTATATGTGCCATGTGGATTTCCACATGGAGGTGTGATAAGATGCCAACCATAGAAGTTGGTTTTACAGCTGCTACATGAAATTTGCTTCATAAACCATCATCAATAAAAAAATATAATCATTAACTTATTAAAAATGAAGGAAAATAATCATTATTAACCACTAAAGCATAAATAGGCATAATGTGGCATTTTACAATAAATTATGGAAAATGTATGGCAAATGAAGTGATATATGAGCGGTAAGAGGAGGTAGAATGAATGAAATTGGTGACATATCCATGGCCCAACAGGGTAATGTTCTTTCACTTGTTTTTTTCATTGTCTAAAACATGATCCTTTCTTCTTTGAGCGTTTTTTTCATTGTCTAAAACATGATCCTTTCTTCTTTGAGCATGTTTTTCTTTGTATTCAAGTTGTTGTTCAAGAGGGAATATCTTGGGAAGCTTTAATGAATTGATGTCCTTACCCATCATAACTTGTTTCATCATTTTGCTTGAACACTAACGATTTTTTTTCAATTTATATAGTTTAGTTTTGATTTACTCTAGTTGTAAGGGTTTATAACTATTTTAGGTATGAAAATTGTCGAGGGATGTGGATGTTTTACTTTCCATTGCTTCCTTCCTTCTCTCGATTAGCTTTGGGTCTTTGTTTCTAGTATGTTTTATCTAGGAATATGCTTTCATCATTATTTTAATCTCAAGTGGAAGAAACTGCAAACCAATAAATCTATATTTTACCTTTAATGAAGTCCACGAAATATGTGTTGCTGTGGTTGCAGCCTATGATTCCAAACTATATAATGGCTAAATTTCATGTGTTTTTTGCTCATTTCATTTTAGAATTGGGTTGCATTGTTCTTCTTTTTGGGTTGTAGGGTGCACTTTGGTTGCTCCATCTTGAAAGTGTTGATTTTGTTTAGGCTAGAATCATTATAGGTATTGCAAGACTCTTGCTATAAAAAATGCACTATTTAAAAGGAGTTGGTATCATTCTCTTGAAAGAATGCTAGTGGAAAATTTTGGTTCTTCTCTATTAGAGGCATTTAGTTTTATTCTTCATGGAGCTTAGGAATGGTTTTCATGGTAGTTATCATTTATTGCATAAGATTGTAGCAAAAGATTGTATTATTGAAAAACACTAGTTTACTATTTGTATCACAAAGAAAGACCTAAACTATATGTAGAAAGTATAGCCTTGCACCTTCTATTACTTAATTAAATGTAGAAATTGTATCTTAGAAACTACATTATGTTTAGTTATTTGCATATATTTTTGTATCACAATAGGTATTGCAGAGATTGTTTTAGAATCTTGTATTGTCAAAGATGCATTCTTTGACTCCCATCATCATAGTGGTGCTCAGTGGAAAGCAAAACTACCCAAAGTGGTCAAGGAAGATCATGCACACCTTGATCTTCAACGTTCTTTGGGATGAAATTTGTGAATGAGAATCTATTGAAGGAGTAGATGATGCCACACCTAAAGCAACTACAAAACCTACTATAAAAAAATAACTTGCCATCTGGAAGAGCATAGACAAGAAGGAATATACATTGATAGTTTGTGCAAAAATAATAAATTGCATTCAATGACATTTGTCCCATTTGGGTTGTAACCTGACTAGTTGTGGCATTCTCCACTACTCCAAACACACCATCAACATGTGTCCCAAGTTCAGTTCAGGTTGGATCTATATCCACTCGTGGAACCATATGCAAGATCTCATACAACATCCTGGACTGGGAATACACCAGGTCCAATTGTTTGGTGATGATGGCATGTTCCTTAGTCTTGAATCCTAAAAGCATGACGTATTTTGTAATGTAGGGTAGAAAATACTTTATAAACTAGTCTACTAAGAATTTGTCAGGTACATAAGATTTCGTAAGTCGACGTCTCCTTCGCCACTCATGAATCTGGTTAGAGATATGGGTGGACTTATCACGATGAAAGGATGTTAGAAGCTGAGTTCCTATCTCATATTGGATAGGGAATTAAAAGTGGTCCAATAAAGTCATTTCCAAAGTGTCAAAATTATGAAAATAAGCTCATGGGAGCTCAATATACCACTTTGATGTGACCCTAATCAAAGTTCTCTAAAAAATCCTTAGTTTAATTCTATCACCCATTAGAGAGTTTGATGAACACCATATATGTAATGTCATCACGTGCATAGCAAGGTATTCCCCAAACTTCCCTTCAAATTTGGGAATATATGAAGGTAACTTCATCGAGACATGAGGGCAATTTAGACTGTACATAACCATATCATTTTCTAACTTGGTTATATCTCATAGATTCAATGTCAATAGGAATGGAAACGTTATCTGGAAATATTTATTCCAACTTCTAAGAGCATGTCCTAATAATTGGTTCGCATTAACGAATGAATTGCCTCGAGTCTAAGCACTAGCAAGTGTGAAAGGTGAGTTGATCTAATAACTAGGGATGTGAGTATAGCCTAGTATAAATTTCAAATAAGGTGAGAAAGCTCCATTGATCATGCCTCCATTCCAAGAAATGGAATTCTTCCCTAAGGCATACTAGAGCTTGGGGGTGTCTAGTTCCTACTAGTGGCACATATAAAGGAATGTGTCCACCTCCAAATGAGAACACATTGAAGTGGATTGACGAGATTCATGTCATCTTGTTAACATTTGGGAATGTAAAAGAATTTCTAGCAATAATGTGTGGAATCCCATCGACAATATCCAGAAATAAAAAGGGCTTCTACCTTGAGGAACAAATGCCAAAGTTCCTACTCCACTATTAGGAGTTATCACTGAGGGGAAAGGTCATCCCATATATACTCTAGAGGTAGAGGGAAACATACTAGAATCTAGAATACTCAAGGCTATGGGATTTACCCCTCTCATGGGAGTACTAGAAGCAGGAGGATAGGTGACCCCCAACCCCTAAACTACCACCAACATTTATCATGTTGACCCATTCATATGATGGATTGGACTATGTAGTGGAAATTTGATTACCAAAGTTACGACCTTGAAAGAAAAATGGACTCTAATAACTAGTGGAAAGCATGTTAAAATGAATGATAATTGCAAGGTCTATTAGGTCCTCGATCACATCCAAACTAAGATTCTTTGAAATGGGAGGGGATGGACCCCTTCTTGGTATCTCAAGGTGACCATCATGACCTCTCAAGTACCCCTCCTCTAATACTTCATCAGAGTTACTAATATCTTTCACTCTTTCTTCCTCTATGGGATTATTTGAAATCAATTAGTTTTCCTTGTTATACCCCATGGGGAAAGAGTCTAGGTTGTCCAACATGAACCTCCTTGAAGGTAACTCCAACCTCTCTAGCAAGAGACTACTAGTCCTTCTGGACATATGCAGAGGTTGGGCATCCACTTTAATTCAGAACAAATTAAAATAAAATAAACTTACTATGTAACGTTCAACACAATCACACTCAACTAGAAAGATTCCATGAAGATACAATCAAGCAATTTACTACTCTTCCAAAGACAAGTAGAGGGTGGTTAGGACCTCTAACAATATCAATGAAGAAGTGAAACGAACCTTTCGGATGTTACCTTGCGATGATTAGGTCCCATGTACAACCAATAAAGGTGTGGGAAATAGTTATGGTAACCCTCACATAAGAATCACCCAATGTGCAAGTACCCTTGGAAAGACAACCACCCTTGAAGGGATTTGAGGTTTGTCTTAGATACCACAAGACCTTACCACCCGCAGTCACCTGAGTGAAGCCTAGGACAAGAAACTATGGACACCATTTCTCAATTGATAGTTGGTTAAAACAATAGTGGGTTAGGTGTCTGCGATCGGGAAGGGAAAGTAGGAACAAATCCTAGACTTGAAACTTTGTAAAGAAGTGGTGTCACTCCAAGGAATTGCAACTTCACCTAAAGCTCCTTAACTTGCATAGCGCACCAAGAAATCAATGAGGGGATAATATTGATTGCATAATTAGCTTGAACTCATGCTTAATGCACATGTGAGGCATGCTTTCCAAAAAAAGTCTATTTCTACTAATAAATTTTATCTTAATTATTGAGGTCCTAGTTTTTTTTTAGTGGCCTTAGAGAATTAACTCTCCAAACCTACTACAAAGGCCCTAGACCTAGACCGCTATTGGTGTGCTATCAACAAAAAATATTCTAGTTCCTTTTATTTAAATTGTTCTTAATGATTTCATCTTTTGATCAGGGAATTAAATATGAAAGCGAAATTATAAGAGCACTAAGAGCATTCAATTAACATTCACCACTTTCATTCTGCACTGAAAAAGGTATCCAATGAAAATTTTAATGAACCAAATGAACAATCTCAATATAAAACCAAACCATTTCTTTACTTTCACTTTTAAAAAAATGATTATTTACTAATTCACTCACTAAAAAGGAGAATGCAAACTACAAACTATCAACAAAAATGCAAGAAAACTGGCAAAAAGAGTAATAAACAAACAATTATTTTCTTCATTTCACCTAATGAAACCAATCAAGTAATTACTAAAGACCATAAACATGCCAAAACCGTCCTAAACAAAGACCTAGCACAACCTTATGAGTGACTTCAGAGACCAAATGTAGCAGTAATCAATGTGAAAAATGAAAAATAGGGAAAAAACCCTCTTTCCCAAGCCACATACACTTGTTTCCAAACAAAGGTGTGTGCACACACACATGTTAGGAAGGATAATATCATGTACACACTCTTGTGCTTTTCAGAGAGTGTGTATGTTTCCTCAAAAAGCTTACAATCCTTTAGTCTGAATAAGGGTAAGGGACTATTCTACAGATAGATAGGTTTCAAAAGACTCAAGAAGAGTTAAAAAAACAGTCCTAAGGAGGCCCTACAAATAAGAATTCAAATACTTCTTCCCCGGTGGAGTTGCTAGTTATATTGTCAGCATAAACCCCCAAATAGTTACAGTTGGCTATCACAGATAAAATGGAGAGACAACTACTCAAATTTCCCTAGGATTACTAACTTAAAATCATGCAATTAACCAAAGAGACAAGAAAAGTCACATTCAATCAAAAGAGAGATAATATTAGACACATGGATCCTATAGGTTGTCTTATAGATTCCTCCCATGCACAAAATCCAAAGCATTCCCCTTGATGAATCTTGGAACCTGCACACAAGAAAGATGAACCCTTTCTTAAATATGATGGAAATAGACAAGCATGAATCAAATAGAAAAGCAAATTTAACATCAATCAATCCTAATTAGCCTATTAGGAAGATTGATCCCTTTATACCAATAGGAATAAAAATTACTAAATATTGAACACTAAATTAAAGGGGGGGATTAGAGATCTCTATTAATGAATAAATGAACAACAAGTACAAATATCACTTGATCTTGTTGTTGACACCTGAGGAACCTTTGTCTAGGTTCCTATAAACCTAAGCCACTAATTCCTTGATCCCCCCAACCCTTCAAACTCCTTCTTGAACACAATATGGGAGCCAAACATAAAAATAGAACTCACTGACCAAAGGATGATGAAATATCAGAAACAAGGGTTTCTGGGGGGAATGGGCATAAAAACTCAAGGAATTAGGACCAATTCTTCTAGCATAAACTTACCATGAGTGATTGATATCCCTATCTCATCGATCAATGTATTGTTTATACATTATTGGGCATGGTTGAGACAGTTGAAGGGTGGTTTCAAGGAGCTACACCGAAAAAATTACTTTTCCAACCATTCAATTTCACTAATTTCTAGTTTCTTTATATTTTTTGTACATTTTCAAGGAACACGCTCCTTTCCTTGCAGCGGATCAAGGTGTGTGTGCCCTCAAAACCATTATTCTTTTAGTGAAAATCGGTTGGAAAGAGTTGTTAGGTTGTCCTAAGGTGGGATCACCACTTATGAATGGCTCAAACATCTGCTTTAGGGCATGTAGCAACTATTAGGGATTGTTCATATGACAATGGGGACATTTGGAGATCAACAAAGGAAAATTGGATGCCAATAGGGATGGTTTGATGCCATTTGGGGGTCACACAAATGCCATTAGGGTCATTAGGATGCCATTAGGGTCACTGAAGTGCCAATTAGTGCTATAACATAAGATAAAATTATGCCTTGAGTAAGTGTTAATGAATGGCTAGCTTCAACATTATAATAAATGTGATTTTGAAAATTTATTAGAGAATATTTTTTCTTTCACTTTGCTTAAGAGGTTCAGAGTGCTCACAATTTTCCGAAGAGGCTGACAATGGAAAAATGCTCGCACATAGTCTTCATATGTGCTACAGAGATTTGCATTTTTAAAATAATTCTTAAACCAAGATCCTCTTCTCTATGTGGGGTGCCTAATCCTTAAGGAGGATACCCTAAACCCCTCACCCCCATTAAGAGACACCATAGCTTAGATCATTTTCCAAAAAAACCCTTAAAGACTATTATAAAAATTTATTACTATACTTTGTGTTCCACAAACACCCTCAACAACAATTATAAATGATGATTACTATATACTTGAGTAATGATTGATTTGTGAATAGAACTTAAAAGGAATACAATAAAATGTTTGTTTAGTTTGCTTGCCAAAAAAACACCCTCAAGGATAAAGGTTGATCACTGTACGTTGTGTTCCACAAACACCCTCGACAACTATTATAAAGGCTAATTACTATACGTGAGTAGAGATAGTTTGTGAATAGACCTTAAAAGGAATTCATTAAAAGACTTGTTGAAAGGAATTTATTAAAATGCTTCTTGCATACCCATGTTCCCCAACTACTTAATCAAATGTAAAAAATGGGAGATTTAGATCATGAGTTGCATAAACTTGAGATGTGTCTAAAGATACAAAGGACAAAAACTAATGACCAAAGTGAAATAAAAATAAAAATAAATAAATTTGGATTGCTTATTTAAGAATATTTTTCAATTTTGAAATGTTTATATGTTCGTCAAAGCAACTAAACCAAGCTCAAGCTAACCTTTATATAAGCTATAAGTACATTATCCTTGAGGACCTATATGTACATTATCATTGAGGGCATATACAGCTCTAGTAATAATTGTGGTCACATGCCATCTATACGAAGTTTAAAATTAATAATTTAATTAGTTTTTAAAGTATATTTATAATAAATTTTAAAACTAATAATTTAATTAGTTTTTAAAGTATAATTATAATCAATTTTAAAAATAATAATTTATTAAACTAAAAGAAATAAGGAAATAAAGTATATGTGATTTAATGGTTAAACCAGGACATGGAACTTTGAAAATTAAATTATAATTAAAAATAAGATATGATCAAAGTATTATGATAATAAAAAAAACCTTAATAAACTTTTCAATTCGTACCAGAGTTATGCAATGCATTCTATACTCAAAAAATAGGGTATTAGATAGGTTGGTAAACAGTACTAAGTAACAACATATACAAAGTCAAGTCAAACATGAAATAACGTTTATAAAGAGAACATAGGATGCCAATGTTTCCTCTCAATTATTTTTGGAAAACTTTGATCAATCACAAAAGCACCAATCCAATAATATACACACATTGTTTTTGGAAAAGATGTGATATTAAAACAATAGAGTAGAAAATGTGTTTTGATTAAAAATGAAATGACGATATTTATTATGCAAATTAATTTTGTAAAAAAATATTATACAAACCAATTATGTAAAAGAATTTTTCAAAACATGTTTCAAAAATATTAAAAACACTATCAACACAAACACATATTATATTAATTGAAGGCATAACAAAATAATTTGAAGACATATGAATATGGGAAATGGAACATATAAAAATATTATGCTAAACAAATTAACTAAAATATTCAAAACAAATGCACCTTAAGCACAACATTATGGTATGCACATTTAAAATAGTCTACATGCTCCAGACATACATTATGGTATGCACATTTAAAATAGTGTGCAGAGGTATACATTATGGCACACATTCAATTGTTTGTCACACTATGCTAGACATGATATCATGCAAATATTAAAATTACATAATGGCATGTAAATATTAAAATGAAATTTTGAATAAGGATGGACCTTTACCCAATTTTTATATCTTCAAGTAATTCAACTTGATATTGCTTATTGCATTAAAGACCAAATAGATTTAACTCAAGAAATCATCTTATCCTAAGGTTAACTAGTGTAAAATCCTTAATATGACTTCTAAGAAATGGAATTGAAGGCCCTGAAATTAATGAAATTAATCACAGTTCAAAACAAGATGACATAACTTTGCTATTATTATAGGTCAGTTAGGTCTATAATACAATTTTGCGATAGATTATACCTATTGTAGGAATGATAAACGCAAGTATAAGGTTAGAATTATCTATATTTTTTCAACTTCATCTAAATATAATCTACGAAATCTTATTCCAACAACAATGTAGATGATGCAATGTTTCCACAACTCTACAAAGAGTATATGCAAAGGAAATTGGGAAAGATTCCTCATCATCTTGTGACCGTTCCACTTGAGGGTTATGCATAGCATAATAAGCTATAAAACTTGAAACAAATGTCAAGAAATAGAAAACTATTGATGCATAACTCATTCAAACAATCTCTTAAGAATATCCCTTATGGATAATCTCCTAAAAGTGTCCTCTATGGATAGCAATTGCAGGAGTATACATTTCAATATTCTACAGATTTTCTACTGAGATTAAAGGTTAAAGACAAAAAAAAAATGTAAAAGGAATCCAAAAGATGAGTGGAAACATTAACTGTTAATGTTGCTCAAATAGAGAACACATTGTACATGAAACGCACACACATAAAAATAGACATTATAATTAGAACAAAGTACAAAATAGACATCCACCAAAGAATGTAAGGTCATAAATGATAGGAATTAGCATAAATCATGGAAATCTAAATTCTAATTTACAATTAATCCTTGTGGAATCTTATCTAAATTCTAATTTACAATTAATCCCTATGGAATCTTTTTCGGGATGTATTGAGGTTAAAAAGTAAAAGGGAAAGATAACAAACTTAATGATTATTTTCCTCATAAATTATAATCATTGATCTTTCATTTCAGAAATTTAAAGAAAAGGTTAATGTCCACTTTTCTGAAGATGTTGAAGTATTTATGTTTTTCTGGGACAGTTTTTGCACCTATGGTATATGTAAATGTAATATGCACATGAAAAATATAACTTTCATTCTGCATTCCAACTTCTAATGTGTAATAGTTTATGAAGTGTTACTCAATCACATAATTCCTTAGAATTATTTATCTTCACTTGCACTCTATTTTGTTGATGAACCTCACATTTAATTTTTATAAACAATGGATCTACCAGTAAACATTCCAATACTAGACTAGATTTCAAATCACAATAATCCTAAAAATTATAAGGATTCAAAGAATTTGTGAAAAAAAAACAAAAAAACAAAACAAATAGTCTCCCCTCAAAGTTGTTCAAAAAGAGGACATGGTGAGCGTGCACCATACCACATAGACATCAAAAAACAACACAACACAACATAGACATTCAACAACAAGGAACACACATAGAAACATACGAATGAACAAAAAGATGTAGCAGAGGACTTGTAAATGCAAAGGATATGAACTTCAGAAGCATTTCTAATCACCTTGGTAAGACTCCAGCTTTAAGGATGCTCGGATCCCAACAAAAAGTGTTAAAACAAACCACACTCAAATCACTTTTTCTGGATTGCAGTGTATTCTACTAATAAATGTGGTATGAATAAATTAACAATGGCTTTAATAATTTAAACAGTGCAATATTCTGCTAAATCATTAATTGCATGAATCATGATGGAAATTAAAAGTCATAGATAAGATATAAATAATCTTATTATTTGTCAAAAAGATAATATGCATCAAAATGTAAGATAATTATAGTAAAAAATAAAGAATATACATTCAATATGGGACTGAGCTAACTCGAATCAGCACGAAGAAGAAAATGGACAAAACACCATGTAATAGAGAACAAGTTAATCATAAACCATACACATAAACATGTGATTAAAAAAAATACAAAACAGATCTTCGACAAGTAATACACAGTCACGGGAGAACTCATGAAGCTTTTCTCTTCTCATCATTTTGGTAGTACTCAATCAGAGGAGGGGAAGATAGATCTCCCGATCTACTTTTCCAGTAGGAAACTTTAAAATGTTGAGCACAACTACACCACTACTGAACGAGAAGGGATTGTTAAAAATTAAGACACTACCTTCTAGGGGTCACTTTAAATTATTCACGAATCATTCATCCTTAAAGTATTTAGTCAATAAATTGGTGTTGAAAGGTCGCATCTACCATCTGGATTGAGTATCAGCCATGGAATATCATCATCAAACCTCCCTAATTGAGTATCCTAACAACCTGTCTCGGCTGCCTCTTTGGAAGCGATAGAGAATTTCTTATTTTTTATTGGATGTCCTCTTGGATGTTTTGGAGATGTCTTCTTGTAGGTTTTGGAACCCATTACAGGAAAGGTATTCCCTTCATCACTGCTCTAGAACTACCCCAGTTACCTAGCAAAAAGAGGGGTCTTTCCTCTCTTCTTTATGCCATTAGGGGGGCAGCAGCTTGGGGATTTATTTATTGCTCAAGGTGGCCTAATAACTGATTTGGTGGGAATATGAAACAAAACAAGATCATTAGTCAATTCAATATGAAATACTTAAACCATCAATCTAGGGGTGGCTCAAGCATCCTCCTATCTAGGGTGTTCGTCCTTGTTCCGCGTAACAAAATTAGTTAGTTAGTTCAGTTGGATGGCATGAAACACCATCCAGCCGTACCATCTATTCATCCCAGCTACTATAGATCGGGGAAAGAATCATTTTGTTAAATTTTGAGCATTAATTCACAATACTCTTGGATCTTTACTGAGAGAATAACATATACAGTATATCAATGCATAACAATCACAATAAGCATGACAAGCATCACAAGAATCAAAAGCATGAGAGACAAGAGACATAGAGTTTCCGTGGGGAAAACCCTAAGGTGAAAAACCCCACAACTTCCCCAGAGATAGAGAGAGCAATGGCTCAACCAAAGTACAACCAAAATACACTTGAGATAGTCTCCTAGTAGCAGATGATCCTCCTCCTCACTGGTGCGCCACTTTCTGAGTGAGAGAAGTGTGACTTTTCGAATGATCAAAATAGAGATCTCTCGATCTCTATTTATACTAACCTGTTTGCCCAGTGACCTTATGGGGCCGACTTGTCTAACTAGGTACATCCACAATATAATATGTATTTCAGGGCCGACCCCACACATGGTGGTCTAATAACCCATCGGCAAGTACACACACTTGCGACACTTGTCAATCGACATGACAACACTTCTTTATAGAGGAATAACACATCTCTAATAAGGGTACAATAAATATATATGAAATACATATATGAAATAGATTCCGAAGTTACATATACATCAACACTCCCTCTTAACTAGGAAGGTATTTCTCGACACAGTTCTGCTAAACAAGTCTTCTTCTCGGGATCATCGTCATCGATGCATTGTCATCATCATCGTCACTGCTGCTGCTATCTCAACCAATCTCTGACTCTACTCGTCATAGGAATTTCTACAGAGCCAGACCTTTTTCATACTGGATGTAGGCCCACCACCTGCAGGTCTTCATCATCACTAGCCATACTGTGGACTCCTCAGGACTTATTACGTGCATCACAAAACCTGGCTGCAGCATCCCAGGCTATTACGAGCACACAGCTCTACCTGTTGGATCTCCCAGGAGCACATTACATGTGACCCATCACAAAACTTGGCTAAAGCATCCCAGGCTGTTACGAGCACACAGCTCTACCTGTCGGATCTCCCAGGAGCACATTACATGTGATCTCACCACAAAACCTGGCTGAAGCATATGAGGCCTTTTTCATCCTGTCCAGATCTCCCAGGAGCAAATTACATGTGGTCCACCACAAAACCTGGCTGAAGCATCTGAGGCCTTTTTCATCCTGTCCAGATCTCCCAGGAGCAAATTACATGTGGTCATGGCAAAACCTGGCTAAAGCATCTGAGGCCTTTTTCATCCTGTCCAGATCTCCCAAGAGCAAATTACATGCCATAGGACAAAACCTCACAAGAGCATCTCAAGATGTTACGGGTACACAACTCCGACCTGAAGATCTCCCAGGGCACAAATTACATGTCCTCCAAGAGCAATGTCTCAAAAGAGCATCCCAGGCTGTTATGGGTACGCAACTCCAACCTATAGGATCTCCCAGACATGCTCATCTGCACAACCTGATCCACGGCCACAAAGTATCATCTGATATTCACCATGCATCATCCTGATGTACACATGATCATCTTGATCATCATCACTGCATCGTCCTGATGCATGTCATCTGGAGAAGCTCGTCATCCACGATCACCCTGATCATACAATGCATCTACCTGATGCATACCAAGTATCTACCTGATACATATCATCATACACAGTGTATCCACCTGATACATAGATACATGATCCACATAATATATCCATCAACATACATGATCTACCTGATCATACCTGATACATATCAACATACATGATCTACCTGATCATACAATGTATCCACCTGATACATATATAGATACATGGTCCAAGCATCCAACATGATGCATATACAAAATACATACAAATGATCCAACCAATCATATCCAGCATCCAACATGATGCGTACATACATATAAATGATCCAAATGATCATATCCAACATCCAACATGATGCATACATACATTTAAATGATCCAACTGATCATATCCAGCATCCAACATGATGCATACATACATACATATAAATGATCCAACTGATCATACAAAGCAGAAACTAGAACATCATCCTGATGCTCATCATCTAGCGCTTACATCCACAGCCATGTGAAGGATCCTCCTTCCAACATGCTTGGAATGGCTTCAGCAAATGTGTCCATCACTTCTTCCTCGAAGTGTCGTCGATCTGAAGAACACCAAGCCTCTCTTTGAAGTACTTGAACTTCACTCTGGCTAGTGGCTTCATCAGCACATCTGCAATTTGCTCATCCATCGCAACATACAGGAGCTTCACAGCTCCTCTCTGCACCATATCCCTGATATAGTGATATTTGATCTCTATGTGTTTCGACCTGTCATGAAACACTGGGTTCTCGTACAGCTTCACACAACTCTGGTTATCGCAGAAGATACTAGTAGCATCCAATGGGAGATCAAATAACTCAGACAGTAGCTTCCGTAGCCATACTGCCTCACAACTAGCTGAACAGGTTGCAATATACTCTGCCTCAACTATACTCAGTGCTACGCAGGACTGCTTCCTGCTAAACCAAGAGATCACACCTGATCCCATACTGAAGTAACACCCAGATGTGCTCTTCCTATCTGCAGCACTGCCAACCCAATCTGAATCAACATAACCTTGCAGGTTAAACTTTTGATTCATTTCATACTTGAGCCCATAATCCACTATACCCTTCAGGTACCTTAGAATATGCTTTACGACAACCAGGTGAACACTCCTCGGATCTGTCAGGAACTGACTCAATGTGTTCACAACAAAGCAAATATCTGGTCTCGTGTTCGTCAGGTACATCAAGGACCCAATCATCTGACGATACATAGAGACATCAACTGGCTCAGATGAAGCATCACATAGAAGCTTCAGGTTCGATGCCATGGGTGTGGCCATGGCCTTGCAATCCATCATCCCGAATCTCTTCAGAATATCTACTGTGCACTTCCCTTGACCAAGGAAGATCCCACCTGTATTCTGCCACACCTCCATACCAAGAAAATAATGCATCATTCCCAAATCTTTCATATCGAACTCAGCAGCAAGCTTCCTCTTAGTATATGCAATCAATCTGTCATCTCCTGTTACAAATAAATCATCCACGCACAAAAGTAGAATCACAGGATTTCCTTCCTCAACCTTGTAGTAAAGGTTGGAATCCGCTTTACTCTTGGTAAAGTCCAAACTAGATAGGAAACTGTCCATCCTACCATACCAAGTTTTGGGAGCTTGCTTCAAGCCATACAAGGCTTTCTTCAATCTGCATACATATGACTCCCTATCATGTATTTCGAAACCGAGTGGCTACTCCACATATACTTCTTTTTCAACTACACGATTCAAGAAATCAGTCTTGAAATCCATCTGGTGTATTTTCCATTTCATTGCTGCATCCAGGGCAAGTACTGTTCTGATGGAAGTATACCTGGCTATAGGTGCAAAGGTTTCTTCATAATCTATTCCCTCTTTCTGAGAGAAGCCACAAGCTACGAATCTTGCCTTGTGTTTCTCTACACTGCCATCTGCAGCATGCTTGATTTTGAAGATCCATTTGGAAGTCACAACAAACTTCTCTTTAGGTCTTGGGACAACGTCCCAAACATCATTCTTCATTATTGATTGGTATTTCTCAACCATGGCATCCTTCCATTCTTTCTTTTCCGCTGCTTCTTCATAACTGGAAGGTTCTTTATTCATGATGTCACAGAGTAAAGCAACATAGCTTGTATGTGATCTGGTTCTCTTCTTTGCTCTGTGTTCTTCTTCTGGAATGCCAAATCTTTCTGCATCTTGAATGAGCTCTCTAGCCCATGCAGGTTTCCTCTTGTGAGAGTTATCCTCAAGGGGTGGATCTACAGGTTCTTGCGGATCTTCAAACTCACGAACAACCTCTGTAATTGCTTCAGTCATGGTAGTGTCTTGAAATCTAGTTTTCTTGGGTTCTTCATAAACTTCGATAGGTGCCTTCCTTGATTTGATGAATGTTGAGTTTTCATCAAATGTCACATCCCTGCTGACATCAATCTTTTTGAACCCTGGAAAGTATATTCTGTAAGCCTTCGAGCTTTCACTGTAACCCACAAAGATACCCTTCTTTCCTGAAGGATCTAGTTTGGTCCTCTTTTCCTTTGGGACATGAGTAAATACTGGACAACCAAATATTCTGAGATGGCTGACTTCAGGTTTCTTACCAGGAAAGACTTCTTCTGGTGTCTTGTTGTCCAATATCTTGTGGGGTGTTCTGTTCTGCACATATACAGCTGTTCTAGCTATTTCTGCCCATAGATGCATAGGTAGATCCTGGTCATGTAGCATTGCTCTTGCTGCTTCCATGATTGTTCTGTTCTTCCTTTCTGCAACTCCATTCTGTTGTGGATTCTAAGGAGCAATCAACTCCCTCTTAATCCCTGAATCACTGCAAAGTTTCTTGAAGTCACCTGAGGTGAATTCTCCACCATTGTCGGATCTGAATGTTTTGATCTTCTTGTCAGTTTGATTCTCCATCAAGGTTTTGAATTCCTTGAACTTATCAAGTACCTCATCTTTGTTCTTCAAGAAGTAGACCCAAGTCTTCCTGGAGAAGTCATCAATAAATGAGACACAGTACACATACCCACTTAGAGAACTGGATGACATAGGACCACATACATCTGAGTGGATGATCTATAGTATATCTTTTGCCTTGCTTTCACTGCTTGGGAAAGCCTTCTTAATGTTCTTACCTTTTGCACATCCTTTGCAAACACCTTCATGTTTGGTCTTGATTTCAGGAAGACCCTCTACAACCTTGCTTGCAATTGGAAGTGCCCTATAATGCATATGAGCAAGTCTTCTATGCCAAAGTTCACTTGGCTCCATGGATTCATGCACCATGGCATGTTCAGGTTGTCCATTCAATTTATACAAACCTCCCTCTTGCTCTCCAATCACTATTGCATCATCTATGGTCTTTCCCTTTGGCCACATTAGGACTTGGCCATCCACAAATGCAACCCTCATACCTTTTGCATCCAATGTAGAGATGGAGAGTAAGTTCTTCTTGAGGTACATAAAGGACTTCTTTCATCTTCAAAGATTTTACAGAATCTAGGTTGTAGGAGGCTTCACCACTTCCTTTGATTGGGTATTGATAATCATCCCCAAGTTTCACCTTATGGGGTGATTCATGTTCAGATAGGTTAGCAAAGGATTCGTTAAACCCAGTCATGTGTTTTGAAGTCCCACTGTCAATTAACCAATCATTACAACCATGGGAGATAGTACCTGTGAGAGCAGAGATTAGAACATACTCTTCTTCGCTTGATGAATTATCATCATCACTTTCTGCTCTAGCCTTCTTCTTGGGAGGTTCATCATCCTCGACAGCATGAGCATGAAACCTTCTTTTGCTGCCCTTCTTCTTCTTGTTGAAGTTGTTGTTGTCCTTCTTGTTCTTGGGACAAT
Source organism: Larix kaempferi (assembly GCA_027924585.1). NCBI lineage: Eukaryota > Viridiplantae > Streptophyta > Pinopsida > Pinales > Pinaceae > Larix > Larix kaempferi. Next base: position 8,421,013 of record BSBM01000827.1, read on the forward strand.
TTATGGCAATATGTCCTTTTTCATTACAGGTGAAGCATATTCTTCTTTCTTTGAAGTGATGTGAAGATTTCTTGGAGTGAGATGGCTCTCTCTTGGACTTCCCTTTCTTGGTGTGAGCTGTGAGAGCTTGATCTTCATTCCCCATCTTTTCTTCTCGTGCCACAAGCCTTGGTTCTTCTTGTGAGCATTCTTCCCGTAGTCTGCTGAAGGATATCAACTTCTTTCTTGCAGAGATTCCTTGAATGAAGAAGTCCCATGACCTAGGTAAGAGTGGTCATGACAACTTCACCATTCTCCACCATTTCATCCACTGCTTCTAGTTGTTCCTTGATCTTGGAGACCCTTGAAAAATAAGATTGAATGGTTTCTTCATTCTGAAACTTTACTCCTTTCAATTGGTTCCGCGGGGTCATCTTCCGATTTATGTTCTTCCCTTCAAATAGCTTGGTCAAAGAGTCAAACATCTCCTTGGGTGTCTTTAGAGAAGACACATGGGGTATGAGATGGTCTTTGATAAAATCAGCAATGATTCTCTTTTCCTTGACCAAGTTCTTCTTGTGCAATACTTTAGCCTCTTCATCCTTTGGGATAGGGATGTCTTCTTTTATATATGAGTCCAACTCATTCTCTTCCAGGATTAACCCAATCCTATACTTCCAAGCTCGGAAGTTATTAACTCCTTCAAGCTTATCCTCAAGCTTGGTGTGGTGAGACATCTTAAAGAGTACTTCAAATGGAAATAGAAAAGATTTAGGTCTTACCACTTGAAATGCTGAAAACTAGATCTGGTCCCGGATTAGGGTTTGTCGGAAAAACCCTAAAAATTCAAAATGTGAATTTCAACTTTCTGAAATGATAGAAAGATGCACCTTGATGAGTTGATTAGCCTGGTGTAATCAGAATTTGAGATCAGCAAAGCTTTACCCTTTATATTTGCCTTTATGTCCTCCTGGGTTCACTGGGAGAGCCCTGAATTAGGGTTTGAGTTTCCCGGAAATCTACCCAGCCAAAAATCTCGATCCAAAGCTCTAAACTTCGATTTTTGCAAGGAGCTTCCAGCTATGTCTTCAAATTTCAGAAATTCCTATTTTTGTGGAAACCCTAATTTTCAGGGCCAAAGCTGAAAATGCTCAGAATTGAATTTTGATTGGACAGATAGATTCTCCTTGATGAGTAGAGTGAATCTACTATACTTCTTTTCTAAAAACTGTGGAGAGAAACCCAATAAACAAGAAACTCAAGTTTCCGTCACTGCAAAATGTCTTCTTCTCATGTTAGCTCTGATACCATGTTAAATTTTGAGCATTAATTCACAATACTCTTGGATCTTTACTGAGAGAATAACATATACAGTATATCAATGCATAAAAATCACAATAAGCATGACAAGTAGCACAAGAATCAAAAGCATGAGAGACAAGAGACACAGAGTTTCCGTGGGGAAAACCCTAAGGTGAAAAACCCCACAACTTCCTCAAAGATAGAGAGAGCAATGGCTCAACCAAAGTACAACCAAAATACACTTGAGATAGTCTCCTAGTAGCAGATGATCTTCCTCCTCACTAGTGCGCCACTTTCTGAGTGAGAGAAGTGTGACTTTCTGAATGATCAAAATAGAGATCTCCCGATCTCTATTTATACTAACCTGTTTGCCCAGTGACCTTATGGAGCCGACTTGTCTAGCTAGGTACATCCACAATATAATATGTATTTTAGGGCCGACCCCACACATGGTGGTCTAATAACCCATCGGCAAGTACACACACTTGCGACACTTGTCAATCCACATGATGACACTTCCTTATAGAGGAATAACACATCTCTAATAAGGGTACAATAAATATATATGAAATACATAGATGAAATACATTCCGAAGTTACATATACATCAACACATTTTGCATACAGCGAAAAGGATAATCAAGAAGATTCGAACATCAACTAATATGTATATAAAGCTATGGAGAACTCCCCTAGATTCCCAAGGGCGTTAGAGATCTAGGGCATTCTTTCAAGCCAATTTTGAGTTGTTTATGGTCACCAGGACGTCCCTCTTTTGGGTTGTTGATTTAACTTCATGGATTTACTAAGTGGCACACATGTGGATGCTTGTCCATTGATCCACCTCTTGCATTGGGATCATCAAGTAATGTTAATTGAGTTAAACTCAATGTCTCTACTGATAAAATATACCTGAAACACCACTATGGAGCATAATTATTTAGAGGTGTGTTTATATTCCATATATTGTTAACTAAGCAGAAGAAAGCACTCATAACACAGCTTGATGTAGCAAATTGTTCTAGCAAGTCATTCATCCGTGGGATCACCTATTGGGGAAGATGCACTACTGAAAGCTACCCTCAACAGGAAAGGAAGAGCTCAACGTTAGCTACACCCCCGAAGGAGAATTCTAGTTAACGAGGAGGGGGTGAGGGATGGAGTAAGCCGAATTAATGAGGTAGCTGGAGAATGAAAATAGTTACATACGTTATATCGTTATGGATAGGGAGGACAAGCTTCCCTGAAACTGCAATCTAGTTATCCAGAGTCAGGTTACCCAACTCAATGGCATCAGAATGAAAGTTATAAAGTGAAAATATGTGAGGTACGAGGGCTCCTTTGTAAATATATCCAATGCTTGCAATTAAGCTTCTTCTTTCGGATGTTTTATAGCTCCTAGCCCTCCTTATTAGGATTAGGTCGTCGGGCAAGCGGCTATGAAGCAATGGGTACCCGATCAGTAAGGTTGGGTGAGTAAAGTGGGTACCCAATTAGCAAGTCCTAAAATGAATAAGTATGGCTCTTCTTATCCTAGCCAATGACAAAAGGAGTAGTCTTAGTATAATATTATGATTATACTAGTATAAAGTAATTATGTAGGGAATATGAAGATTAGGATTAGGAAGGTAAAGGCACCTCAAAATCAAATTTCCAGTGCATTAACCAAAATAATTAAAACCCGAACACCAATCTTAATAACTCCTTACTTTGGTCTTCTTAGTCACAGAAGTTTCCCACCAAGCAAGGGTCTAACCCATTGGTCCCATCCCTATCCACTATAGCTCGGGGAAGTATAGTCGCCATAAAACAAGCTCCTTTTCATGCCAATGATGTACTGGCTATCAGCGAGCAAGCAAGCAACAATCCAAGAATCCTAGCTGTTATCTCCCTCCTATCTATTTGAACGCCATGAAATAGGATTCTCCAGTATTAAAAAATTATTTGTAAGTAGCCGAAGTGATGTGTTGTCCGATGCCATCAATCCGAGGTTTTAGCGAATAAAAATGGCTCTTTCTATCTAGCCCCTATCCCTTTTGGTCCAGTTGTTGGATGATGGAGTTGGCTGCAATGTGGTTGAGTTTCGGGGCACTACACCTCAGCTCCCCCCGCCCCTTTCTTTTAGTATTGCAACCAGGCTGGGATTTTATTTATTAAACCCGTCCATAAAAGGCTTGTTGAGTTATACTTTAGGTTTCTTCAGCTTGTATATCTGTAATATGTCGTCAGATATCGGCAATGACAACTGGCAATGTGCTGCTATTTTAAGATCAGATATCGGCAATGACAACTGGCAATGCGCTAAGTTCTTTCAGATATCGGCAATGACAACTGGCAATGTGCTGCTATTTTAAGATCAGCTTAAATAACTGAAAGCGGAGAGAGAATTGAGAGTCATTCATCATGAATTCAAAAAAGTATCTGTCATGAATTATATATATGAGATTCTGAAATTTAAGATCAGCTTAAATAACTGAAAGCGGAGAGAGAATTGAGAGTCATTCATCATGAACTCAAAAAAGTATCTGGAAGCCCCTCCCTACCTACAAGAGGCACGATAGTGCTGATACTGGCTGGATTCCTTCCTGCCTGAAGCAAGAAGAGGTTGGGGCATTCCTAAAAGTAGGTTGAGGCAGTTAAAGTAAAGGGTTTAACGCCTAAGTGGAAGGACGGAAAAGGATCAGAAGGGAGTGAATTAATCCTGCCTACTTTGGCTGTTGCAGCCCAAACCATACAAAGCCACCACGAGCAGAGCCAGTAGCAAAGGTGGCGAAGGGACCAAAATACAAAAGTTAAAATCAATCCATGCAATTCACTCAATCAACAAAATTTCATGAAACTATTGGATTGTATTTTACGCATTTGATTTTCATCAACAAACTATAATAGCTTTGAAAATAAGCATTAGAATATTATTATATATTTCTGATCATATGCATCCTGGAAATTAAAAATTACAGAGATCAAGAATTTGTAAAGCTAAATACAAAAATTAATGAAACAGGCTCCATTATCATTGGTCAAGTATAACACATTGATTATGAACAATGGACATTGACATTGAAAGAACAAAGAACAAAGAAAACATTCACCAACTTATAGCAAGAAGAAAGCGCAGAAAAACAATCAACTGAAAAACTAGAAGAAAAAACAGAATAGAGATCCCATAATCAATGGTAACAATTTGTATTAATGTTTTTCATACACATTAGATACATAACTAGAAGGGACTACTGACAAAGATAAAATGGAGTAGAAAATAGAATAAAAAAGGTTGTAAATGAAAACCAGAAGATAACAGGGAATACAGACAGAGATAACAGGTAGTAACAAATACACTTTTCCTATGTCTAACTAGCCTAACTTTTTCTTCAAATGAGTTACAAAGAAAGAAATAGCATTCACTGATAGAATAAAACAATGGCAGCAATATCCCCTTGCAAAGATGGCAACCTTCATTGAAACCATTAAGAATGCAAAGCATTTTGAATTCAAACATACTACTGACAGTATAAAGCAAAGCTTCAAGGTCATCATGAGCATTGCACCCTAATATTTAGAGAGCAAATCAAGGAAAGTGCTAACTGACATATTTCCTATAATACAGAATCTTAGTCTTTCAGGGAGCAAATTTTCCATTGCAATCCATAAAACAAAGAACACTATAATTTTTTTTAATGCAATTGGACTGTAGGCTATACTGTTCTCCACTATCCAAAGCTCTACGAACAATAAATAAAAAAATCAATTTCTATCACAAATAAACTTCAGTAACAAACAAATAGCATGCTATACTAGCAATCGCTTGTAAATTTCAGAGTAACAATGCTCTTAAGACCAAACAATTGGTATCAACATTGTATTCTTCATAAGATCTATCCTATGCTTCTATTTCAAACATTCCGGGAGGACTTTTCTTTTCCTATTCTGGTGACAAATCTTTGCAAGATCTAAACGAAAAAGGGAATGTAGATCAGAATAAGAGAGAATGTAAAATCCTTTGAGAGGATTTGTAGGTAGCATTCTCTTTTATCAGATTTGTTCTGGGTTTGGGTCACGGTGCATGAGGACAACAGAGAACCAGAGGTATCTTGTGCTCCTGTGACTTAGGAGTCTGGCACTCTGCTTCTTCTTGTGCATTATCTACCAACGAATCCAAGCATTTTTATGCAAAACCAACGTTAATGGTTAACTTCCAAGTAAGTAGAGCAGCTGCTAGTGGTTCCAGGGAGTAACAAGAAGAAGGGAAAATTCAAAAACAGGGAATACAAACAGAGATAACAGGGAGTAAAATGAAGAAGAAAATTCACCACATGATTTAAAAATAAGTAAATATAAGTTAAATACATTCGTAATCACCATGCCCGATTTGACTTCTAAGGGTTCTGCGTAGTGAAAAAATTCTCAATACAATTCATGGGAAATAGAAATAACTGATCCAAAAACAAGCACACAATTTCTTAAATTTGCTGCATGCCGATTACAAGATCTCCATCAACAAATTAACTACATACATTCTAATTTCTGCTAAATTTATTACCGGTAAATTAAAAGGTATAGAAAAATAAATGTTAAAAGGAAGCAGAAAACCAGTGGAAACCTGTCCATTGACGTTGTGGAAATTAAAGGTTATAGAGATCAAGAATTTGTAAAACGAAACCAGAAAATTAGTGAAACCACCTCCATTGAGTAAACATACATTATAAGATTCTGTTAGATTTCTTAACGGTAAATTATAAGATTCTGTTAGATTTCTTAACGGTAAAAGGAAGCAGAAAAACCAGTGGAAACCTTTCCATTGACGTTGTGGAAATAGAATAAGAAACTCTGATCCAAAGGAATTAATAGACAGGCATTGCACTTGATGACTTGAAATCATCAGATGAAGAAAGAGAACAGAGACATCCAAGGAATTAATAGAGAACAGAGACTTCAAACGCACTCGATGACTTCAAGCCATGAGATGAAGAAAGAAGCGAATGGAAAAAGCAGTGCATCACAGACATCCAAGCAGGCACAAGATCTCAATTAATAACAAAGAGAACTTATAAATACTCGCCATTGCCTTAGACGATTGTCTTAGAAGCATTGCATCGCAGAAATAAGATAATACCTGAAACTGTTGGATTGTATTCTATTCTATTGATGAGGAATGCATTTAATTTTCATCAAGAAATTATAATAGCTCTGAAAGCAAGCATGGAAATATTCCTATATATTTCTGATTATATATTCCTAGAATTTAAAGGTTACATAAACCAGAAAATTAGTGAAACAACCTTCATTATCATTGTTCAAACATAGTACGTTGATCATGACAGCCGACATTCAACAACTTATAAAAACAACAAAGAAAACATTCAACAACTTATAGTTAGAAGAAAGCACATAATAGACAAAACAAAAAAACTAGAAAAAAAAGTAAAAATAGAATAGAAATCCCATAATCAATGGTAGCAATTTGTATAAATGCAATTCACACATTAACATAGATACATAACCAGAAGAAAACAAAGAATATGCATTCAAAAATAGGGAATACAGCCAGAGATAACGGGGAGTAAAATGAAGAAAACTCCAAAACAGGGAATACAGACAGAGATAACAGGGAGGGAGTAAAATGAAGAAGAAAATTCACCATATGACTAAAAAATAAGTAAATATAAGTCAAAAGTATTGGGAATCACCATGCCCGCATTTGATCCGAAGGGTTCTGGATAGCCAAACAAGACTCGATACAAATCATGGGAAATAGAAATAACTGATGCAAAAATGAGCACACAATTTCCTAAATTTGCTGCATGCTGATTACATGATCTTCATGCACAAATTAACTACATACATTCCAATATTCTGCTAAATTTCTAACAGGTAAATTAAAAGCTACAGAAAAATAAATTTTAACTAAAGCAAAGTCTTCGAATTTCCATCAACAAATTATAATAGCTCTGAATATTCCTAAATATTTATGATCATATGCATCCTGGAAATTAAAGGTTACAGAGATCAAAAATTTGTAAAACGAGACCAAAAAATTAGTGAAACAGCTTTCGTGGAGTAAACATACATTCCAATATTCTGCTAAATTTCTTGCAGGTAAATTAAAAGTTACAGAAAAATAAATTTTAAATGAAGCAGAAAACCAGTGGAAACCTCCATTGAGAGTTGTGGAAAAAGAATACAAAACTAATAAAGAACAGGGACTGCAGCTGATGAGTTCAAAGTCATCATATGGAAAAAGAAGCAACTGAAAAAAGCATTGCATCACAGATCACAGACATTAAAGCAGGCACAAGCTCTCAATCAATACCAGAGATAACTTATAATTCACTCCATGACTTCAAGCCATTCGATGAAGAAAGAAGCGAATGGAAACAACAGTGCATCACAGACATAAGATAATACCTGAGAGAACTTATAAATACTCGCCATTTCCTTCGAAGCATTGCATCGGAGAGAACTTATAAATACATTCGAGCAAGCACAAGCTCTATAAATACTCTTGATTGCCTTCCACGGTTGCCGTTGCCTACTTTTTCGCTTTTTCCTTTTTTTTTCTTTACCGGAAGAGCATGCCCCAAAACAGTTTCCGATGCATCCCATTTGAATGTATTTAAATTTAGAATTTCTATCATTTAAGTTTCATTAACATGTGCTCGAAATTGTACATTTATGACTATTAAAAATTTAACCATACACGGAGGATCAATATAGACCTTTTCAAAAAATACATTAAATCAAACAACACTTTACGCTATAACAAGTAGGCATTTGTCTCTCATATATATATATATATATATATATCACTCGGAAATATTCCAACAGAGGCTATTTATATATATATACTTGTTATTTTTATTTTTTAATGCCTAAATTTATTTACATTTATTGGATTTGGACAAATGTCAACATAACTATTGCTCATGGTTGCTTGGTCTCTTAAACAAGATGCAAGAGTACACGATCTATTAAGAATCAACCCTATAAGTATAAGAAAACTTCTACCAATTTACACTTGGACTGAGCTCAACCTAAAAACTCGGCCATGGCATTATACAATTCTTGTTCAAGGAAAAACACCACATATTATGGGTTGTTTTAAAAAAAAATTAATAATATGAGCATCTTAGAACATACATAATGGTTTAGGAATACTTAAAAAAAAGTAGATTTGCTAATGTATCTTTTTAGATTCATTATCAATGATAGTGATCATCAATGTAAAGGTGGCATGCCATCAATTTAATTGATAAGGATAAAGCTCGTTCATAATATGTTTGAAGTTGTGTGGGTCTATTGGGCAATACACCATACCATCCACCAATGCGATTAGGTAGGGAAGCCATGCAATATATACAACTCCTCCGGTGGGATTCACGTATATCTTAAGACAATAACATCAAAATTCAGGAACACTTCTATAACACCAAAACCTTCTACAATATAGATGCATCGATTGCAACTATAGAAAACGTGGCAATGTAAAAGGTTTAATGAAGATGTCTGCAACTTGCTCTTCGATAGGAAAATAATTTGAACTAAGAACAACATCCTAGACATGGAAAATTTTAGGGGCTAATCTTATCCCATGGACTAAATTTTTAATGGGCTAATTTTTTATTAAACAATCATTAGTTATGATTAGCCCGCATTTTATTTATTTATTTATTGTTAATGAAGAGGAGGTTATCCCCATCGAATTTAGAAAGGGGATCCAAGATAAAACAATTTAGCCCCTCTAAAAATCGATTTAAACCTTTGTTCACCCATAAAAATCACTAGGGAGCTCCCATTCGCCCCCAATTTCTAAAAACAGCAGTTGTTAGGGGCTCTTTCGCCCTCTATCGATCATGGAGATCAAAGTCAGAGTTACATTCATCTAGATTTTATGGGTCAATTCTCATTTTGCAAGTTGCTTTATGTCCACATGAGAAGGGTAGTTGATATTTACTACCAGGCCTTATAGTGACCCATTTGCATCTAGGAGAGTTTGGAATCCCATCGCGTCAAATCCAAAGTTTCCCCAAGAAACATGGGGCTTGTGAAGCGCATGATCGATGATGCGACAATAACGTTTCTGTGGGTGTTTGGGGCATCATGCATGGGGGATGGGACATCATTCATAGTTGTGTGTTTGGGCATGTACGAGGCCATGACACTGCTTATAACAAGTGCCATTTTGTTTCTAGTTGTGTTTGTGTTGTCCTTTTTGGGACAGGCCATGGGTGGAGCAACTTGGAATCCCAGTGTCTTTGCCTGCTTCTTTTTCTTTGGGCATTGTTAATTATTTTGACATGTTGCTTCTTTTTTTATTGAATTTTATGGTTCTCAAAGGATTTTTGTAGTAGTTTGTAGAAACTTGATTTCAGCTTGCATGTTTCCAGTAGTTTGTAGGAACCTTAGAAAAGGATGCAGCCTTTGATTGAAGCCTGGAACTTTGTTTACTCATTTTATTGTATATGTAAAAGCAGTCCCAAATTCAGTCCAAACTGCCTCATTACTATTATACTAGCTCTATCATAGTTTTGCAGCCTTCCTTTCATGGATTTAAAGACTTGAACTAATGTCTTGACATCACCACATTCTTAGCGACATGCATTTTTTTTATTTTTTCTTGGAAATATATCATGCATAGAGGGGTTGGGTTTTAATTAGGTTTGGAAGCACGTGAATAATATTTGGTTGAATAAAAATTTGTTGACGAACTTGGAACAAACATTTCCTTTCCATATAGGGTGACAATTAATTTTTAGAATAATTCCAAGTGCATTGAAATAAACAATACAATTTAGAGTTTTTAACCCTCTAATTTGGTAAGGTGTGTGCATAAATGAGGTGTTGGTGGCTCCTTTTAATAGCATGGAGAGATAAATGAGAATCGAGGTGTTGTTGGGACCTCATATTAATACTGATTCTATTTTTTCAGTGATGAAAAATCCATTGTTGTTTTCCAAGAATATTCCTAGAGTATGGTGAATTTCAATGTACTATGATAGTGAGTGAGGTACCAAACTACCACCAAAAGAGGGCTTGTTATGTGATGATTTATTAAGATTGATCTCCTATTTAGTATTTTTTGTATATGTTTTCCTATTACTATATATGGTTTTATACTTTATCAAAAAATTCGCCAAGACTTTACAAGGTTTTAAAATTTAGTGAAAGTTTCGCTAGCATTTTATGGCAAGGTTTTATAATTTAGTGAAAGGTTTGCTAAGATTTTACAGGATTATATAATTTAATGAGAGATTTCCACAAAAAAGTATATACATAATATAACATTGATAAAATAACCTTCATATTTTCATATGTATCATGGGGATTCGCTCATTTATGATACATAGAAATTTAGGGGGTGTTCTTAAAATTTTACCTGATCCTAGATAAGTTGTCAAATGAATTGCATGTGAATCTCTATGCATTTTTCCTTTTCATGTTCAATTGTTTTGCAAGAAATAGGTATGGCACTTTGATTATCACACCAAAGAGTAGTGGGGTGTTCTTTTTTAATTCCAAACTCTATCATTAGTTTTCAAATCCAAAGGACCTCTTGACTAGGAAAGAATTGTAGCAAAATAATCAAGTTATACATAAGATAATGAAATCATTAATTACGTCTTGCAATACCAAGCAATAGGAGAAAATTCAAGGCGATAGACAAAACCAAATGTGGACGTTCGATCATAAAAGGAACCAACCCAATCAACACAGTGAAACCCATAAGTTGAGAAGCACCTAAGGTATACCGAATGCCAAAATTGGTAGTACCCTTAATGTACCTCAAAATTTGATTAGCTACCTTCTAGTGACTCTCATGAGGAAATTGAGAGAACTAAGAGACATACTTGAAAACGAGATGGAAGGTCATGTATGGTTCAAATACAATAGACTGCCAACCAATTGCCTATATATCAAAGGATTAACACATGGCGAAGCACAACTCACAAAAGTTGAATGCCTTAACTAAAATGGAATGGGAGGAGGCTTTCAATCAACAATGCCAAAGCAATGAAGTAAATCAAGGGCATACTTTTATTGAAAAATGTAAATCCCTTATGAAGATTGAAGGACCTATAAGCCAATAAAATAATGCAAAGGACCAAGGTCTGTCATATCAAACTACTCCATTAGTGCTCGATGAACACCGCGAATCATGGATGAAGAACTACCAATGAGAGTTAAATCATCCATGAACATAACCAAAATCAAAAGATCAACACCCTACCTCTTAGTGTACACTATAGAATTGGAATGACAATAATTGAAACCTAAAACAATAAGAAACTTATCCATCTTCTCAAACCAAGATCGAGGAGCTTGTTTGAGACCACACAATTAACATTGGATCTTGCAAACATGTGAAGGATCTTACACAAAACCAAGATATTTCTCCATGTAAATTTCCTTGTGCACATATCCATGTAGAAAAAAAATATTTGCAACAGGGGCAAAGGTCTTAGAATAATCGATTCCTTCAACCTGTGAAAATCCCTTGGCTACAAGATGTGCCTTATGCTTGTCAGTAGATTCGTCTACTACATATTTCGTTTTATACATCCATTTAAAATGATTAAGCTTATGTTCCTTAGGAAGAGGAACGAGATTCCAGGCGATTTTCTTCAACAGGGAAGAATACTCCTTTGTCACGACAACATCCCATTTTGGTATACAACAACATAAAAAAATGTTGTGGGTTAGTGGAAATGGTGTCACCCAAAAGAGAATTACCAATTGCATGTGAAGAAGTATGGAAAGGGTTGGTGACTAAATAACTAAAATTAGTTTCCTCGTAGCCATATCTCTTAGGTATCTTTCTTTCACAAAGGCTCTTTCTTCAAATTTGTCCTTGATCAAGTGGTGTTTATGGAATATTTTCTTCCACCCGATTTTCAACTTCATGCATATTTTCTACTTGTTGAATTCCATTGCCAATAGTGTGATTTGCAACAACAATATTTCCATCAACTTCTTGTTCTGAAAAAACAAAAAAAATCAATGTAATATTCACCAATGTCTGCAAGACAATCTATGGGAGGATTAGGAAAAATTATTAGGTCGAAGTGCTCATCAAATTGGACTACCCTTCTAAACAAGGAATCTATAGATAAAGGATCAAATAACTTGTATGCCTTCATATCCTCATAGAAACCAACAAAAATCAATGGTTGACTCTTCTTCTCCATATCTTTGTGCTTTTCATATGGAATTAGGGCTCAAGCTTGACTGCAAAATACCCTCAAATAAGAAACATCGGGCTTGACATAGGCCCAAGCCTCTCCCTTCTGTTGAAAAGTGTCAGGAACAAAGTGCTAATGTTGAATTTCAAGTTCTCTACAACAATATTTGAATTCATGATTGACACACTCCACCCCATTATCTATGCATATTTTATTTATATAAAGAGAGGATTACTTCTCAACAAAATATTTGAGGGCCTTAAAAGTAGCAAAGACCTCAATCTTGGACTTATGAAAGTACACCCAAGAGCAATGTGAGAAGTTATCAAAAGTGCATACTTAACCTTGGAAAATGAATGAGTTGAAAATGACATTAGATCAATATTTAACAATTTAAGAGATTTGGTAGCATACAAGGCATTACCTTTATGAAAAGGATTTTGATGTTGTTTTCCAAGAACACAACCTAGACAAACTCCATAAGTGCAAGAGACTTTATGAATATTTGGTTTGCTCAATTGTTGAAAATACCTATAGTTTAGATGTCCAAATATTTCATGCCATGGCCTGCTCAAAGAATGAGCATGTTCTATGGAAGAGGAACCTGAAAAATTATCAAAACCATTGAACTTATACAATCAAGAACTATGATCAATCCTACTAAAATAAACAACTTATGAATTATATATTTCTCTAATTACCACATCGTGAGGTGTAAATTTCATTGTATTCCCATCACCAAAGTGAAAATTTTGATAAATAGAGAGTAGATTATCAAATATTTCAAGATCAAGGAAAAATATATTAATTTAGCCATCAGCGAACTACATAGTTTCTCATCCTAAAACATCAAGTTGCATAGAGTCTCCAACTCCAATATACAAAATGATATTATTAGATGTAGAAGGATGCATCTCATGAGAGTGAATCATATGGTGTGAGGTGCCAAAATCAAGGTTTTAGCTGTCTCAAGATGCATATAAGGCTTGAGTAGACAATGCATGAAATTTACCAGAAGAAGGTTTGGGCGCTGAAATTGTGTGCTACTACATGCCTTCATTCAATGGTTCTAGTTTGATCCAACCTATGGATTCATCGTGCCCAATTATGCCATGATCTACATAAGCTTATAGCTTCCAAGAGTTAACTTACAACTATGCCAACTATACAATTGGATAGGTATTTGGGAAAGGACATAAAAAATTCCTACATAGTCATTTAATATTGTATCAAACTTACTTCCTATTGTTGAAATATGACAATATAGGAAGTTAGAGCTCCAATCCACCCAAAAAACTCATTGGATTTCAACTATTAGGGTTGATGTGGAATTTAACAAAACCTCTAAAAACATCATTCCAATACATAAAACTTGAATGATCATGGTAAAGAAAATTTCATTAAAAAAAATTAACTAAATTCTAGATCCTTATTACTTTTCTTAAACCACACACTACTCAACAATATTATTAACAATATCTATCCTTGTCTGAATTCAATTCCATTTGTGCACACATATAACACTAATTTCGACCTAACACATCAATCATGGCCATTGTTCGTTCCTTCCTTTGTCGACTTTATTTTAATGTAATCATTACAGTCATGGTGAACATTACCCTTTCCCTTTCCTCTCAATTAATAATTCCCCTTCCTTTTCGTAACTTCAACCCTCAAATAAATAAAATCTTCTCTTTATAGCATCCTTAGTTCTCTAGTATCAACATTTATCATTAGATTTGTTCATTCCATTTATTGAACCTTTCTATTGTAATCCCTAAAATGGTCTTGAATATGAGAGTGTTCTAATTTGGGTCTCGGATTTCAATTTCTTGGTATTGAAGAGGAGCAACAACAACTATGGAGATTAATATAAAAATTAGCACTAGAAATAAGTTTGCCATGGTAAATAAACATTGAATGGTCATTGACATAAAATTTCAAGAGGATGCAGGTCACTTGCATAAATTATATGGTCGTTTGATAAAGGATCCATTATTGATCAATGAAAATCTCTTCTCACAATTGGAATTATTCATAAAACCATGTGCTATTGAGATTATAAATTTAAAGTGAGCATAATTTCATATTTCAAATAAATAATCTATTTTAAATAACTATGTTGTGTTTCAAAAAAATAACAATCCTTTAAGACTGAGTACAATCACTTATATTTTTTTATTTTTTTTAATATATTTTGGTTTTCCTTTTTCCACTTATTATTTTATTTTATTTTTTAATATATCTTGGTTTTCCTTTTTCCATTTATTATTTTATTTTTTAATAAATTTTTATTTACCATTTTCCCTACCCTTGGGTGGGCAAGGTGCTTACGGGTAGAAATGTGATGCAGGAGCATCGGGGCCTAGGAAAAACAGTTGAAGATGATTGACAGAAGAAGTCGACCAAGGGGATTGCTGACGACCACTAGTGTGAAGGAAGACTGGCTGTTGAAAGCCAAGAAGTCGAGCGATAGTTGTCAAGGTGCGGTCGACATAAGGAGAAGGTTGAAGGTCGACAAGTTAAGATGTCGACAGACGACATGTTTGCAATGAAAGAGGTTGGGTTTCGACAGGTTGTCGAACATTGACACTGATAGGTGTTGCGGCGAAATCCAAGCGTGGAGGAAGGGGCGAATTGGAAACCGTGGGAGTTAAGTGAAGCCGACAAGTAAGGTTGAAAGGTGACAAAGTACAATATGGTCGAGACGTGGGACCGATAACTATCACAGAGTCTGAGTTTTGCAGAAATCAAAGCAGAATACTTGGTAGCCGTTCAGGGTTGCTGAGGAAGTTATGAGTAGCTAAGAAGGTGGTTGGGATCAGGACAGATGTCACCATAGGTAGAGGTTGTGCAACATGGCCAGAGGGCGCTGAAAACTGCAGGCCTGCAGGATCTAGAGGATTCAACGGACAAAGGAAGCGTGTCTCGGGGATCGGAGTGGACCTCGAGAAAAGAAGTAGCGAAGCAGAGTAGAAGACCAGTGCGCAGGCACAGAGGAGGGTAGATTGGATCCATAACTTAGCGAGTTATTACATTCAGAAGAGACCGTGAGAGGGATAATATTGCACACAGAGAGAACACACATTTAATTATGTAAGTTGTATCAGGTTGATCCCAACTAGTAATAGAAGACAACTTCTGGCATCCTGTTTACATACAGTCTGTGTGAACATCGTGTGTTGTGTTTTATTATTAAGCAAGAGGGTCCAACCGACCTGGCTTGTGCCAGTTGGTATCAGATCCGGAAGAGAATCGAGTGTTGAGTGTGTAGACAACTCTAGCTGCGGTTGGGTAGATTTGTACACAACTTGTGAAAGTACAGTTGCGATTGAACGAGTGGGAGTTTTAGCTGCAGTTGAAAATGGCTCACAGAGGAATTAATGTCCGAGGATGAAGAGCGCATAGCGCTGCGATCACAGTTGATCATGAAATGTTCGGCGACTGCATGCGAACTATGCGAAGTTTGACCAGTGAGGTCGCAACGATCAAGGAAATCCAAAGGCATGGATGCATTCTCGATGCACTAGACCACAACGACAAGGAAGTCGAAGAAGTGGAAGCACAAGAAGAGGTAGTCGATGAACCATAAGATAAACTCATCAAGCTACTATCAGAGATGAGAGGTTGGACAAAGATGGATTTACGTACCTACTCAGGAAGTCTAGAATCAGAAGACTTGATCGACTGGTTTAGAGAAATGGATAAATACTTTGACATAGAGCAGATTGAGGATCCTAAACGAGTTAAAACTGTGTGTTCGAGGTTTAAGGGTCATGCCTCATTGTGGTGGGACAATGTACAGGCTGACATAGTCAATAAAGGCAAGGAAAATATCAAGTCTTGGGACAGGATGGTTGCCAAGCTGAAATGGAAGTTCCTACCTAGTGACTATGTGATTTCCTTGTTCAGGAAGTTGCAAAACTTTCGACAAAAAGAGATGACCGTGAAAAAATACACGAAAGAGTTCTACATATTTTCAATAAGGTCGGGTCAAACTGATGAAGGAGAAGAATATGTTGTGAGATATGTGAATGGCTTGAAGTATTCCCATACAGGATGAGTTGATCCTGTCGAGGTTCAGAGTGGCCAGTGAAGCCTATCAGTTAGCTCTGAAGGCAGAAGATAAACTGTCGAGGAAAGATGCATTGACCAGAGGTAGAATGATTGTTTAGGGTGCGAATACTGTTTCCGCGAAGAGAAAAAGTAGCGGGATTAGGAGGGAAGCCGTCGAAAACAACCGACGTGCGGAAGGGACATCAACTAAGGAGAAAGTGCAAGAAAACCGACATGATGGTTGAGAGACTCACGATCGAGGTGCATATGGTCGAAATGGTCCAACAGACAGAAAGGGAGTTGACAGAACAGCTATAGTTTGTTATAAGTTTCGAGGAGCCGGACACATGTCCTATGAATTCCCAGAGAATTTGCATGTGGTAGATGAGTGGAAGGCCAGACGTTGAAGAGATGAGCATTTCGACAAGAGGACGGAATCAACATCCGATAACAGTGAAGATGGTGGAAGAAAAGGTCGAACTATGACGGCCAGGAGAACGTTGGTTCAGGACAACCGACGTGACGAGAAAGAGCTGTCATAGCGAAAGGCTATCTTTCGAACTAGAGTGTTGATTGGTGAGTGATATTGCAAGACCATAGTTGATGGTGGAAGTACAGAGAATCTTGTGTCAACAAAGGTCATCGAAAAGTTGGGTTTGAGATGTTAAGAACACCCACACCCATACAAGATATCTTGGTTGCAGAAATGACATTGTTTCAAGGTAACCAGATAGTGCCTGATAAACTTTAAAGTTGGAAAGCTTGAAGACAATGTACTGTGAGATGCAATCCCAATGGACGCATGTCATCTGTTGTTAGGAATACCATGGAAATATGAACAGAAGATGATCTATGATGGTCAAGACAACACAGTCACAGTGTGTAAAAATGGCACGTGGAGGACTCTAAAGCCAAAGCAGGAGGACCAAGCCGACTGCAAGCAGGGGAGAGTAACTATTGGGAGAAGCGAGTGCTGATGTGCTCAGCGAAAGAATTCATCGCAAAGGAGGAGAAATAGACGGGATGTTTCTCCATCATTCCAAAGGAACCATGTGTCGAAAGGTCGACAATGGAGAGAATTCTGGTCGAAGTCGAAAAGATGCTCGACAAGTTCAGGAGCACAGTAGTCGACGAAGCGCCGATGGGATTGCCACCGACGAGAAGCATATCCCATCAGATCGAATTGATTCCAAGATCGAGTTTTCCAAACAAGGCACCGCATAGAATGACTCCGGTAGAGGGTCAGGAACTCAATCGACAAGTCCATAAGTTGTGTTAGAAAAACAGGATCGCAGAGCAATAACAATAAATAGAAATGCAAATATAATCACACATACACAATACAAGAGAGACACAGATATATCGTGGTTCACCCTAACTTGGGATATGTCCACATTGAAGTTGCCAGTCCTTATTATTATTCTGTCCAACAAAGTGAAGGGATATAACCTACAGCACAACCGCTGGACTTCCTCTTCACTATCTCACAGTCTCTCTTCTTGATCTCAGAGATCTTTACAATGCATAAAACCTAATACATCAACCCTAACCGTATTACAATGTCTTTCTTTTATAAGGGAGATACAATAGGAAAATACCACGGGTTACCCAAAACCATGGGCCCGTAAAACAACCCCAAAAAAATTTCCTTCGGGGGTTTCGCCCTTGAACCCCCGTCGGGGGACTGCTGGCCCCCAGAGCCCGGTGGGGGGAGGCTTCGCCCCCCCCACACCCCCCCGTTGGGGTGAGTGTACAGTCCTTTTTAGATATCATATAAAGCTGGGGTACAAACACGGCTAAATAATAATATCTCTGAATATGGAGATCAGGCTCCACAACCAACAATCTCCCACTTGGAGACTGATCACAACAACTCCACCGCTGCTGCACTTGTTGGACCTTGGACTTGGAAAATTTCTCATCTTCACCTTCACGCTAGAAGGCCAATTGAAACCGATCAGGAACTCAGTTTCTCTCTGGTCACTACCTTTGTAAACATGTCTGCAGGATTCTGGCTAGTATGTATCTTTTCCAGCTTCAACAGTTCATCTTCTAGAACATAGCGTATGAAATGGTACTTGAGCTGTATATGTTTAGTCCTGGAATGGAATGCTGAGTCCTTTGCAAGATGAATGGAACTCTGGTTGTCACTATACAACTTGCTATCCTTCTGCTTCTTACCCAATTCCTCCATAAACCTCTGCAACCAAATCATCTCTTTACTAGTCTCTGTAACAGCAACATACTCTGCTTCCATTGTTCAAAGTGAAACAACCTTCTGCAATTTTGAAATCCAACTTACTACTGTTCCACCTACAGTAAACACATACCCTGTGGTGCTCCTCCTGCTATCCTTATCACCTGCCATATCTGCATCAACATATCCTTGTAGAATAGTGTCTGAACCTCCAAAACATAATTCCTTAGTGGTGGTACCTCTCAAATACATGAGAATCCACTGTACTGCCTTCCAATGTTCTTTACCTGGATTGTTCATATATCTGCTCACAACTCCCACTGCTTGTGCAATATCTGGTCTTGTGCACACCATGGCATACATCAAGCTGCCAACTGCTAATTGATAGGGAATCTTGGACATGTAATCTGTCTCTTGCTGTGTCTTGGGACACATTTCCTTACTTAGACTGAAATGGCTAGCTAAAGGTGTACTTACTGGTTTTGTATTCTGCATTCTGAACCTCTCCAACACCTTTTGTATGTACTCACTCTGAGACAATGTCAATTTGCGATTTTTCTTATCTCTCGTTATTCTCATACCAAGGATTTGCTTTGCGGCACCCAGATCCTTCATCGCAAATGAATTAGCCAGCTTCCTTTTGAGTACATTTATATCCTGCATGTTAGACCCTTCAATAAGCATGTCATCCACATACAATAACAAGATAATATATCTTTCATTGTCTAGCTTCTTGAAATGAACACAGTGGTCAAAATGACATCTACTATAACCTTGTTCTATTATAAACCTGTCAAATTTTAAATACCACTGCCTTGGAGCTTGCTTCAAGCCATAAAAACTCTTTTTCAACCTGTATACCAAGTTCTCCTTACCTTTGACCTCATACCCTTGTGGCTGCTGCATATATATCTCTTCCTCCAAATCCCCATGGAGAAAGGTTGTTTTTACATCTAACTATTCAAGATGCAAATATTCTACCACCACTAGACTTAAGATAGTCCTAACTGAAGTCATCTTAACAACATGAGAAAATATTTCATCAAAATCTATACCTTTATTCTATGCAAACCCCTTTACAACAAGTCTGGCCTTGTACCACTTCTTGCCTCCTTCTTCTTCCTTCAACCTATAAATCCATTTGTTCTGCAATGCTCTTTTACCAGCAGGCAATTGAACCAATTCCCATGTCTAGTTTCCTACCAATGAGTCCATCTCCTCATTCATTCCTTGCTCCCACTTCTTTCTAGTTTCCAACTACATGTTGATGTATATGTAACTTCGGAATGTATTTCATCTGTGTATTTTATATATATTTATTGTACCCTTATAAGAGATGTGTTATTCCTCTATAAGGAAGTGTCGTCATGTGGATTGACAAGTGTCGCAAGTGTGTGTACTTGCTGATGGGTTATTAGACCACCATGTGGGGTCGGCCCGGAATTATATATAATATAATGTGGATGTATCTAGATAGACAAGTCAGCCCCATAAGGTCACTGGGAAAAAAGGTGAGTATAAACAGAGATAGGAGATCTCTATTTTACTCACTCGAAAAAGTAACTCACTCTCTCTCTGAAAGTGGCACACTAGTGAGGAGGAGGAGCATCTGCTACTAGGAGACTATCTCAGGGTTATTTGGTTGTACTTTGGTTGAGCCATTGCTCTCTCTATCTCTGAAGAAGTTGTGGGGTTTTTCACCTTAGGGTTTTCCCCACAGAAACTCTGTGTCTCTTGTCTTTATGCTTTTGATTCTTGTGATGCTTGTCATATTGTGATTGTCATGCATTGATATACTGTATATGTTATTCTCTCAGCAAATATCCTAGAGTATAATGAATTAATGCTCAAAATTTAACATGGTATCAGAGCTAACATGAGAAGAAGACATTTTGTAGTGACGGAAGCTTGAGTTCCTTGTTTATTGGGTTTCTCTCCACAGATTTTTGAAAATCAGTATAGTATATTGACTCTACTCATCAAGGCGCATCTATCTGTCCAATCAGAATTCAATTCCGAGCATTTTCAGATTTGGCCCTAAAAATTAGGGTTTCCACAAAAATAGGAATTTCTGGAATCTGAAGACACAGCTGGAAGCTCCTTGCAAAAATCGAAGGTTAGAGCTTTGGATCGAGATTTTTGGCAGGATAGATCTCCGGGAATCTCAAACCCTAATTCAGGGCTCTCCCTAGTGAACCCGGGAGGACAAAAAGGAAATTCTGAAGGGCAAGACTTTGCTGATCTCAAATTCTGAACGCACCAGGATGATCAGCTCATCAAAGTGCATCTTTCTATCCTTTCAGAAATTTGAAATTCACATTTTAAATTTTTAGGGTTTCTCTGACAAACCCTAATCCGGGACCAGATCTAGTTTTCAGCATTTCAAGTGGTAAGACCTAAATCTTTTCTATTTCCATTTGAAGTACTCTTTAAGATGTCTCTCCACACCAAGCTTGAGGATAAGATTGAAGGGGCTGATAACTTCCGAGCCTGGAAGTATAGAATTGGGCTAATCCTGGAAGAAAATGAGTTGGACTCATATGTGAAAGAAGACATCCCTATCCCAGAGGATGAAGAGGCCAAGGTATTACATAAGAAGAACTTGGTCAAGGCAAAGAGAATCATTGCCGATTCTATCAAATACCATCTCATACCCCATGTGTCTACTCTAAAGACACCCAAGGAGATGTTTGACTCTTTGACCAAGCTATTTGAAGGGAAGAACATAAATCGGAAGATGACCCTGCGGAACCAATTAAAAGGAGTAAAGTTTTAGAATGGAGAAACCATTCAATCTTACTTTTCAAGAGTCTCCCAAATCAAGGAACAACTAGAAGCAGTGGATGAAATGGTGGAGAATGGTGAAGTGGTGATGACCACTCTAAATGGCCTACCCAGGTCATGGGATTCCTTTATCCAAGGGATTTGTGCAAGAAAGAAGTTGATCTCCTTCAACAGATTGCGGGAAGAATGCTCTCAAGAAGAAGCTAGGCTTGTGGCCCGAGAAGCAAAGATGGGAAATGAAGATCAAGCTCTCACAGTACATACCAGGAAAGGCAAGTCCAAGAAGGAATCATCTCATAATAGAAGATCCTCTCACCACCATTATCATAAAGATAAGAAATATCTTAGATGCTTCAATTGCAATGAGAAGGGACACTTTGCTTCAGATTGTCCCAAGAAGAAGAAAGACAACAACAACAACTTCAACAAGAAGAAGAAGAATCACAAAAGAAGATATCATGCTCATGCTGCCGAAGATGATGAACCTCCAAAGAAGAAGGCTAGGGCAGAAAGTAGTAGTGATGATGACTCATCAAGTGAAGAAGAATATGTTCTAATTTCTGCTCTCACAGGTACCATCTCCCATGGTTGTAATGATTGGTTGATTGATAGTGGGGCTTCTAAACACATGACTGGGTTCAAGGAATCTTTTGTGAATCTTTCTGAACATGAATCACCCCATAAGGTGAAACTTGGGGATGATTATCAATACCCAATAAAAGGAAGTGTTGAAGCCTCCTACAACCTAGATTCTGAAAAATCGTTGAAGATGAAAGAAGTCCTTTATGTACCTGGGCTCAAGAAGAACTTACTCTCCATCTCTGCATTGGATGCAAAAGGTATGAGGGTTGCATTTGTGGATGGCCAAGTCCTAATGTGGCCAAAGGGAAAGAACATAGATGATGCAGTAGTGATTGGAGAGCAAGAGGAAGGTTTGTATAAATTGAAGGGACAACTTGAACATGCCATGGTACATGAATCCATGGAGCCAAGTGAACTTTGGCATAGAAGACTTGCTCAATGCACTATAGGGCACTTACAATTGCAAGCAAGGTTGTAGAGGGTCTTCTTGAAATCAAGACCAAACATGAAGGTGTTTGCAAAGGATGTGCAAAAGGTAAGAACATTAAGAAGACTTTCCCAAGTAGTGAAAGCAAGGCAAAAGACATCCTGAAAATTATCCACTCAGATGTATGTGGTCCTATGTCATCCAGTTCTCTAAGTATGTCTACTATGTCTCATTTATTGATGACTTCTCCAGGAAGACTTGGGTATACTTCTTGAAGAGAAAAGATGAGGTGTTTGATAAGTTTAAGGAATTCAAAACCTTGATGGAGAATCAAACTGACAAGAAGATCAAAACATTCAGATCTGACAATGGTGGAGAATTCACCTCAGGTGACTTCAAGAAGCTTTGCAGTGATTCAAGGATTAAGAGGGAGTTGACTGCTCCTTATAATCCTCAACAGAATGGAGTTGCAGAAAGGAAGAACAGAACTATCATGGAAGCAGCAAGGGTAATGCTACATGACCAGGTTCTACCTATGCACCTATGGGCAGAAGCAGCTAGAACAGCTGTATATGTGTAGAACAGAACACCTCACAAGATATTGGACAACAAGACACCAGAAGAGGTCTTTTCTGGGTTCAAGAAGATTGATGTCAGCAAGGATGAATATAAGTTCAAGGACAGGTAATCCAGGAAGCAAAGATCAAGAGGGAGCACACTCCAGCAGCTCCTGCAAGGATGCAAATTTTCAGGTGTAGAAGAAGCTACTTCAGCAGCTCCTGCCAGGAAGCAAAGACTCAAAGGGAGTCCACCAAACAAACAAACAAAGATAAGTATTTCAATTATCATTTCTTGCCTATTCTGTTTGTTTAAATAATATTATGCTTATGTTCCTAGACTTAGGAGATGTATTGTGCATATTTGAATGATTGCATTAATGAACAGTAGACTACTAATATGCATGTGATGGGTAAGTGGCCTATGGCACTGTACAACATTCCAGTGCTACTTATCTAGAATGAAACCTCTTTGCTGACATGTTGGGAGTAGTGTAAACTCTTAACAATGTTCTGGTAGAGACTGGAAGGCATCTAGAAAGTTGTGGAACATGGATAAATGTTGTATTGAAGCATTGGCTAAGATAACTGCATGATTGCATGACATATTTCTTTATGTGTAAAGAAATTGTTTTGAAAATTATGAGATGTTTCTAATCATGCAATTTAACTTGTTTTGTAGGAAAGACCGTATATCTTCACCTTCAAAAGGACTACAACATTTGTTCTAGCAACAAAGATATCTATTAAAGATATTGAAGATATTGAAGTTCCCAGGATCTAGGATGAAGAAATGGAATTCCATGATCCGTCGATCATGAAGAAGATGTTTGGGATGCAGTCCCAAGACCTGACAGGGAGTCACATGTGTGCAGATTGAAGAAAGCCTTGTATGGCTTGAAACAAGCTCCCAGAACTTGGTATGGTAGGATGGACAGTTTCCTATCTAGTTTGGGCTTTACCAAGAGTAAAGCGGATTCCAACCTTTACTACAAGGTTGAGGAAGGAAATCCTGTGATTCTACTCCTGTATGTGGATGACTTATTTGTAACAGGAGATGACAGACTGATTGCAGATACTAAGAGGAAGCTTGTTGCTGAATTCGATATGAAAGATTTGGGAATGATGCAATATTTCCTAGGTATGGAGGTGTGGCAGAGTGCAGGTGGGATCTTCCTTGGTCAAGGGAAGTACACAGTAGATATCCTGAAGAGATTTGGGATGATGGATTGCAAGGCCATGGCCACACCTATGGCATCAAATCTGAAGCTTCTATGTGATGCTTCATCTGAGCCGGTTGATGTCTCTATGTATCGTCAGATGATTGGGTCCTTGATGTACCTGACGAACACAAGACCAGATATTTGCTTTGCTGTGAACACATTGATCCAGTTCCTGACGGATCCGAGGAGTGTTCACCTGGTTGCTGTAAAGCATGTTCTGAGGTACCTCAAGGGTACAGTGGATTTTGGGCTCAAGTATGAAGCGAATCAAAGGTTTAACCTGCAGGGTTATGTTGATTCAGATTGGGGTGGCAGTGCTACAGATAGGAAGAGCACATCTGGGTGTTGCTTCAGTATGGGACCAAGTGTGATCTCATGGTTTAGCATGAAGTAGTCCTGCGTGGCACTAAGTACAGTTGAGGCAGAGTATGTTGCAGCCTGTTCAGCTAGTTGTGAGGCAGTATGGCTACGAAAGCTACTGTCTGAGTTATTTGATCTCTCGTTGGAAGCTACTGGTATCTTCTGTGATAACCAGAGTTGTGTGAAGCTGTCAGAGAACCCAGTGTTTCATGACAGGTCGAAACACATAGAGATCAAATATCACTATATCAGGGATATGGTGCAGAGAGGAGCTGTGAAGCTCTTGTATGTTGCGAAGGATAAGCAGATTGCCGATGTGCTGACGAAGCCACTAGCCAGGGTGAAGTTCGAATACTTTAGAGAGAGGCTTGGCGTTCTCCAGATCGCGGACACTTCGAGGAAGAAGTGATGGACACATCTGCTGAAGCCATTCCAAGCATGTTGGAAGGAGGATCCTTCACATGGCTGTGGATGTAAGTGCTGGATGATGAGCATCAGGATGATGTTCTGGTTTCTGCTTTGATATGATCAGTTGGATCATTTATATGTATGTATGCATCATGTTGGATGCTGGATATGATCAGTTGGATCATTTATATGTATGTACGCATCATGTTGGATGCTGGATATGATCGCTTGGATCATGTGTATGTATTTTTGTATATGCATCATGTTGGATGCTTGGACCATGTATCTGTATATGTATCAGGTGGATACATTTTATGATCGGGTGGATCATGTATGGTGATATGTATCATGTATTTGTATTTGTATTAGGTGGATACATTGTATGATCAGGTGGATCATGTATGATGATATGTATCAGGTAGATACTTGGTATGCATCAGGTAGATGCATTATATGATCAGGATGATAATGGATGATGAGCTTTAGGATGTTGCTCCAGATGACATGCAGCAAGATGTTGCAGTGATGATGATCAGGATGATCATGTGTACATCAGAATGGTATGGTGAGTATCGGGTTGATATTCTATGGCAGTGGATCAGGTTGTGCAGATGAGCATGTAATTCGGTGCCCTGGGAGATTTGCAGGTAATCTTTCGAGGTTTTTCCTATGGCATGTAATTCGGTGCCCTAGGATATCTGGCAAATGCTCTTTTGAGGTTTTGCTCTGGAAGGACATATAATTCGGTGTCCTGGGATATCTGGAAAATGCTCTTTCGAGGTTTTTCTCTGGAAGGACATATAATTCGGTGCCCTGGGATATCTGCAGATAGTCTTTCGAGTTTTTTCCTATGGCATGTAATTCGGTGCCCTCGGATATCTGGCAGATGCTCTTTCGAGGTTTTGTCCTATGGCATATAATTTGGTTCCCTGGGAGATCCGATAGGTTAGGCTGTGTGCCCGTAATCAGTCCTGGGATGCTCTTGCGAGGTTTTGCCATGACCACATGTAATTCGTTTCCCTGGGAGATCCTATAGGTAGAGTTGTGTGCTTGTAACAACCTGGGATGCTCTTGCGAGGTTTTGTGGTGAGGTCACATGTAATTCGTTGCCCTGGGAGATCCTATAGGTAGAGCTGTGTGCTCGTAACAGCCTGGGATGCTCTTTCGAGGTTTTGTGACACAGGTAATAAGTCCTGAGGATTCCACAGTATGGCCAGTGATGATGAAGACCTGCAGGTGGTGGGCCTACATCCAGTATGAAAAGGACTGGCTATGTAGAACTTCCTATGACGAGTAGAGTCAGAGATTGGTTGAGATAGCAGCAGCAGTGACGATGATGATGATGATGATCCAGAGAAGAAGACTTGTCTAGCAGATCTGTGTCGAGAAATACCTTCCTAGTTAAAAGAGAGTGTTGATGTATATGTAACTTCGGAATGTATTTCATCTGTGTATTTTATATATATTTATTGTACCCTTATAAGAGATGTGTTATTCCTCTATAAGGAAGTTTCGTCATGTGGATTGACAAGTGTCGCAAGTGTGTGTACTTGTCGATGGGTTATTAGACCACCATGTGGGGTCGACCCGGAATTATATATAATATAATGTGGATGTATCTAGATAGACAAGTCGGCCCCATAAGGTCACTGGGCAAAAAGGTGAGTATAAATAGAGATAGGAGATCTCTATTTTACTCACTCGGAAAAGTAACTCACTCTCTCTCTGAAAGTGGTGCACTAGTGAGGAGGAGGAGCATCTGCTACTAGGAGACTATCTCAGGGTTATTTGGTTGTACTTTGGTTGAGCCATTGCTCTCTCTATCTCTGAGGAAGTTGTGGGGTTTTTCACCTTAGGGTTTTCCCCACAGAAACTCTGTGTCTCTTGTCTTTATGCTTTTGATTCTTGTGATGCTTGTCATATTGTGATTGTCATGCATTGATATACTGTAGATGTTATTCTCTCAGCAAAGATCCTAGAGTATAATGAATTAATGCTCAAAATTTAACACTACATTGCTTCTTCATAACATTATGGTTCACTAGCACCAGTCATCAACAAATAATACATTGAAGGAGAGTATCGTTTAGGGAGTCTACTTAACCTGGTATATCTTCTTGCAGTTGCAGGAGTTTCAGGCACTTGCTGTTGTTCTTGATTTTCTGGCATCTTTGGAACTTCATTTTCTGTAATTTCATCAAGTACTGTGTACTCTGTGTTTTCTTTTTCCTGTTTCTTTCCCTGCAACTGATCTTTATACATTATCTTTTCATTGAATATGACATCTCTACTTCTAATGATTTTGTGATTCTCATAATCCCATAAACGATAACCAAAATCATCAACCCCATATCCAATAAAGGTACATTTCTTGGATTTAGCTTCAAGCTTTGTTCTATTTTCTTTATCAATATGGACAAATGCTTCACAACCAAACATTCTCAGAAATGAGTAGTTTACCTTTTTATCTGTCCATGCCTCCTCTGGAATACCACCATCCAAAGCACTTGAAGGTCCTCTGTTTATTAAATAAATAGCAGTATTTACAGCATCTGCCCAAAACTGTAAGGGCAACCCTACATGCAGTCTCATACACCTTGCATGCTCCATGATCGTTCTGTTCATCCTTTCTGACACACCATTTTCTTGTGGTGTTTCTGGGATTGTCTTCTCTCTTCGAATCCCATGGTATGAACAGTAACTATCAAACTCCTTCCGTAGTACTCATCTCCATTATCAGATATGAGACACTTCAACATTTTTCCTGTCTCATTCTCAACCAAAGCTTTCCACTTCTTAAAAGTAACAAACACATCAGATTTCTGTCTAATGCAATAAACCCAAGTTTTCCTAGTTGCATCATCAATAAATGTAACATAATAATGAGAGCCACCAAGAGATTGAACATGATCCGGTCCCCATACATATGTATGCACTAGCTCTAACTTTTCATTCTTCTTCTGTTTCCCAACCCTGAGAAATCTGACTCTCTTCTGTTTTCCATAAACACAGTTCTCACAGAATTTCAAACTTACCTGCTTCAAATCTGGAAGCAACTTCCTTGAGTGGAGAATATGCATCCCCTTCTCACTCATGTGGTCAAGCCTATGATGTTACAATGTTGTATCTGTTTCTGTGGAAGCTAAAGAGATAGAATAGTCAGTATTATGAGTTCATAAATACAACCTACCTACCCTGTCTCCCTTTGCTATCACCATTGATCCTTTAGTGATCTTCCACCACTTTTCTCCAAATGTAGATAGACAGCCGCCATCTCCCAACTACCCTGTTGAGATCAGATTTCTTTTCATAGGAGGATAATGCCTAACATCTTTTAACAGCCAATCAGTTCCATCCTTAACTTTTATCCATACCTTACCCATTTTAACAATTTTACATGGCTCATCATCACCCCATAAAACATGTCCAAAATCACCTAGAACATAATCATGAAAATATTTCCTATGGGGTGTAGCATGACATGAAACCCCTGAATCTACTACCCAATAATCACTTGTATTATCTAATGCAAGAATCAAAGCATCTTGTAACACATCACCTACTACATTTGCTTCCTGGGTAGTTTCCTTCTGTGCATCTCCTTTCTTCTTTAGAGATTTGCAGTCTTTCTTCAGATGTCATTTTTTTCCACAGTTCCAACACTCTATTTTTCCCAGTCTGGACTTGGATATGCCTTTTTTAGAGTTGCTGCGATTACCTTGGATCTTTCCTCTCTCCTTTTGTCTTCCCCTGCTCTCCATGGTCAATGCATTACCTAATGTCTCACCTGTGCTTTTTCTTCGCATTTCCTCACTAAGAATAACACCAATAACATCATCAAATTTCAAGGTGTTTGAACCAGAGACAGAGTTACTTACAACCATGACCAAGCTATTCCAGCTTTCTGGCAATGAACACAAAATTAGAAGAGCCATAACTTCATCATCAAAGTTCACACTTACAGAACTTAGTTTATTTGTAACCGTATCAAACTCATTTAAATGATCAGTAATAGATCCACCTTCAGACATCTTCATATTAAATAAACGCTTCATTAGAAATACCTTGTTGGAAGCCGAGGTTTTTTCATATAGCTTACCTAATGCGCTCATCAAACCCTCCGTTGTCGTTTCTTTTGAGATATTGAAAGCCATCGACGAAGCCAGGCTCAGCCGTATTGTTCCCAGAGCCTTTCTGTCAAGAACCTCCCATTCTTCATCCTTCATAGCCGCCGGCTGCTTTGCTCTTCCTCCCAACGGTAGGAATAGATCCTTCCGGTATAGATAATCCTCCATTTGTATCTTCCATAACTGGAAGTTTTGGCCGTTAAACTTCTCGACCTTAAACTTTCCTTCTTCCGCCATTTCTCCCACTCGAACCAGAAACCTTAGCTTCCTGTGGGTTTATCTGCCAAATAGACCTTTGGCTTTGATACCAATTGTTAGAAAAACAAGATCGCAGAGTAATAACAATAAGCATAAATGCAAATATAATCACACATACACAATACAAGAGAGACACAGATATATCGTGGTTCACCCCAACTTGGGCTACGTCCACACTGAAGTTTCCAGTCCTTATTATTATTTCGTCCACAACAAAGTGAAGGGATACAACTTGCAGCACAACCGCTGCACTTCCTCTTTGACACTGTCTCACAGTCTCTCTTCCTGATCTCAGAAATCTTTACAATGCATAAAACCTAATACATAAACCCTAGCCGTATTACAATGTCTTTCTTTTATAAGGGAGATACAATGGAAAAATACCACGGGTTACCCAAAACCATGGGCCCATAAAACAACCCCAAAAAAATTTCCTACGGGGGCTTCGCCCCCAGACCCCCTAGCTGGGGGTTATAACCCCCACACCCCCCCCGTTGGGGTGAGTGTACAGTCCTGTTTACATATCATATAAAGACGGGGTACAAAAACGACTGAATAATAATATCTCTGAATCTAGAGATCAGGCTCCACAACCAACAATCTCCCACTTAGAGACTGATCACAACAACTCCACTGCTGCTGCACTTGCTGGACCTTGGACTTGGAAAATTTATCATCTTCACCTTCACGCTAGAAGGCCAACTAAAACCGAGCAGGAACTCAGTTTCTCTCTAGTCACTACCTTTGTAAACATGTCTACAGGATTCTGGCTAATATGTATCTTTTCCAGCTTCAACAGTTCATCTTCCAGAATAGAGCGTATGAAATGGTACTTGAGCTGTATGTGTTTAGTCCTGGAATGGAATGCTGAGTTCTTTGCAAGATGAATGGCACTCTGGCTGTCACTAGACAACCTGCTATCCTTTTGCTTCTTACCCAATTCCTCCATAAACCTCTTCAACCAAATCATCTCTTTACTAGCCTCTGTAATAGCAACATACTCTGCTTTCGTTGTTGAAAGTGCAACAACCTTCTGTAGTTTCGAAATCCCACTTACTGTTGTTCCACCTACAGTAAACACATACCCTGTGGTGCTCCTCCTACTATCCTTATCACCTTCCATATATGCATCAACATATCCCTGTAGAATAGTGTCTGAACCTCCAAAACATAATGCCTGAGTGGTGGTACCTTTCAAATACCTGAGAATCCACTGTACTACCTTCCAATGTTCTTTACCTGGATTGTCCATATATCTGCTCACAACTCCCACTGCTTGTGCAATATCTAGTCTTGTGCACACCATGGCATACATCAAGTTTCCAAGTGTTGATTGATAGGGAATCTTGGACATGTAATCTATCTCTTCCTGTGTCTTGAGACACATTTACTTACTTAGACTGAAATGGCTGGCCAAAGGTGTACTTATTGGTTTTGTATTCTGCATTCTGAACCTCTCCAACACCTTTTGTATGTACTCACTCTAATTCAATGTTAGTTTTCGATTTTTCTTATCTCTCGTTATTCTCATATCAAGGATTTGCTTTGCAGCACCCAGATCCTTCATTGCAAATGAATTAGCTAGCTTTCTTTTGAGTACATTTATATCCTGCATGTTAGACCCTGCAACAAGCATGTCATCTACATACAATAACAAGATAATATATCTTTCATTGTCTAACTTCTTGAAATAAACACAGTGGTCATAATGACATCTACTATAACCTTGTTCTGTCATAAACCTGTCAAATTTTAAATACCACTGCCTTGAAGCTTGCTTCAAGCCATACAACCTCTTTTTCAACTTGCATACCAAGTTCTCCTTACCTTTGACCTCATACCCTTGTGGCTACTACATATATATCTCTTCCTCCAAATCCCCATGGAGAAACACTGTTTTTACATCTAACTGTTCAAGATGCAAATCTTCTACCTCCACTAGACTTAAGATAGGCCTAACTGAAGTCATCTTAACAACAGGATAAAATATTTAATCAAAATCTATACCTTTCTTTTGTGCAAACCCCTTTACAACAAGTCTGGCCCTATACCGCTTCTTGCCTCCTTCTTCTTCCTTCAACCTGTAAATCCATTTGTTCTGCAATTCTCTTTTACCAGTAGGTAACTGAACCAAATCCCAAGTCTGGTTTCCTACCAATGAATCCATCTCCTCATTCATGCCTTGCTTCCACTTCTTTCTAGTTTCCACCTGCATTGTTTCTTCATAACATTCTGGTTCACTAGCATCAATCATCAACAAATAATACATTGAAGGAGAGTATCGTTCAGGGAGTCTACTTAACCTGGTAGATCTTCTTGCAGTTGTAGGAGTTTCAAGCACTTGCTGTTGTTCTTGATTTTCTGGCATCTTTGGAACTTCATTTTCTGTAATTTCATCAAGTACTGTGTACTCTGTGTTTTCCTTTTCCTGTTTCTTTCCCTACAACTGATCTTTATACATGACCTTTTCATTGAATATGACATCTCTATTTCTAATGATTTTGTGATTTTCATAATCCCATAAACGATAACCAAAATCATCAACCCCATATCCAATAAAGGTACATTTCTTGGATTTAGCTTCAAGCTTTGTTCTATTTTCTTTATCAATATGGACAAATGCTTCACAACCAAACGTTCTTAGAAATGAGTAGTTTACCTTTTTATCTGTCCATGCCTCCTCTGGAATACCACCATCCAAAGCACTTGAAGGTCCTCTGTTTATTAAATAAACAACTGTATTTACAGCATCCGCACAAAACTATAAGGGAAACCCTACATGCAGTCTCATACACCTTGCATGCTCCATGATCGTTCTGTTAATCCTTTTTGACACACCATTTTCTTGTGGTGTTCCTGCGACTGTCTTCTCTCTACGAATCCCATGGTATGAACAGTAACTATCAAACTCCTTGCCGCAGTACTCACCTCCATTATCAGATCTGAGACACTTCGACCTTTTTCCTGTCTCATTTTCAACCAAAGCTTTCCACTTCTTAAAAGTAGAAAACACATCAAATTTCTGCCTAATGCAATAAACCCAAGTTTTCCTAGTTGCATCATCAAGAAATGTAACATAATAATGAGAGCCACTAAGAGATTGTACCTGAGCCGGTCCCCATACATATGTATGCACTAGCTCTAACTTTTCATTCTTCTTCTGTTTTCCAACCCTGAGAAATCTGACTCTCTTCTGTTTTCCATAAACACAATTCTCACATAATTCCAAACTTACCTGCTTCGAATCTGGCAGCAACTTCCTTGAGTGGAGAATCTGCATCCCCTTCTCACTCATGTGGCCTAACCTATGATGCCACAATGCTGTATCTGTTCCTGTGGAAGCTAAAGAGATAGAATGGTCAGTATTATGAGGACATAAATACAACGTACCTACCCTGTCTCCTTTTGCTATCACCATTGATCCTTTCGTGATCTTCCACCACTTTTCTCAAAATGTAGATAAACAGCCACCATCTCCCAACTGCCCTGTTGAGATCAGATTTCTTTTCATAGAAGGAATATGCCTAACATCTTTTAATAGCCAATCAGTTCCATTCTTAACTTTTATCCATACCTTACCCATTCCAACAATTTTACATGGCTCATCATCACCCAATAAAATATGTCCAAAATCACCTAGAACATAATCATGAAAATATTTCCTATGGGGTGTAGCATGACATGAAACCCTTGAATCTAATACCCAATAATCACTTGTATTATCTAATGCAAGAATCAAAGCATCCTGTAACACATCACCTACTACATTTGCTTCCTGGGTAGTTTCCTTCTGTGCATCTCCGTTTTTATTTAGATATCTGCAGTCTTTCTTCAGATGTCCTTTCTTTCCACAGTTCTAGCACTCTATTTTTCCCAGTATGGACTTGGATCTGCCCTTTTTAGAGTTGCTGCAATTACCTTGGCTCTTTCCTCTCTCCTTTTGTCTTCCCCTGCTCTCCATGGTCAACGCATTACCGGATGTCTCACCTGTGCTTTTTCTTCACATTTCCTCGCTAAGAATAACACCAATAACATCATCAAATTTCAAGTTGTTTGAATCAGAGACAGAGTTACTTATAGCCATGACCAAGCTATTCCATCTTTTTGGCAATGAACACAAGATTAGAAGAGCCCCAACCTCATCATCAAAGTTCACACTTACATAACTTAATTGATTTGTAACCGTATTAAACTCATTTAAATGATCAGTAACAGATCCACCTTCAAACATCTTCATATTAAATAAATGCTTCATTAGAAATACCTTGTTGGAGGCCGAGGGTTTTTCATACAACTTACCCAATGCACTCATAAAACCCTCCGTTGTCGTTTCTTTTGAGATATTGAAAGCCACCGACGAAGCCAGGCTCAGCCGTATTGTTCCCAGAGGCTTTCTATCAAGAACCTCCCATTCTTAGTCCTTCATAGCCGCCGGCTACTTTGCTCTTCCTCCCAACGGCAGGAATAGATCCTTCTGGTATAGATAGTCCTCCATTTGCATCTTTCATAACTGGAAGTTTTGGCCGTTAAACTTCTCGACCTTAAACTTTCCTTCTTCTGCCATTGCTCCCACTCGAACTAGAAACCTTAGCTTCCTGTGGGTTTATCTGCCAAATAAACCTTTGGCTTTGATACCAATTGTTAGAAAAATAGGATCGCAAAGGAATAACAATAAACATAAATGCAAATATAATCACACATACACAATACAAGAGAGACACAGATATATCGTGGTTCACCCCAACTTGGGTTATGTCCAAACTGAAGTTTCCAGTCCTTATTATTATTCCGTCCACAACAAAGTGAAGGTATACAACCTGCAGCACAACCGCTGCACTTCCTCTTCAACACTGTCTCACAGTCTCTCTTCTTGATCTCAGAGATCTTTACAATGCATAAAACCTAATACATCAACCCTAGCCGTATTACAATGTCTTTATTTTATAAGGGAGATACAATGGGAAAATACCATGGGTTACCCAAAACCATGGGCCCATAAAACAACCCCAAAAAATTTCCTTCGGGGGCTTCACCCCCGGACCCCCCAGACCCCAGTGGGGGGAGGCTTCAACCCCCCCCACACCCCTCCCCGTTGGGGTGAGTGTACAATCCTTTTTACATATCATATAAAGTTGGGGTACAAACACGGCTGAATAATAATATCTTTGAATCTGGAGATCAGGCTCCACAACCGACAAGTTGTTGGATAGAGGATTGATCAGAGAGAGTCTAAGCTTGTGCACAGTACCAACAATATTAGCACCGAAGAAAGGTGGAGAATGGAGGATGTGTACAGACTCCAGAGCTATCAACAAGATCACGATCAAGTACCGATTTCCATTGCTGAGAATTGATGAATTGATGGATTGCTTGAGTGGAGCGAAGTACTTCACGAAGATTGACCTGAAGAGACATTATCACCAGATTCGGGTTAGAGAAGGAGATGAATGGACGAAAACATTTAAGATGAAGGAAGGGTTGTATGAGTGGTTAATCATGCCATTCGGATTGACTAATGCACCCATTATATTCATGTGGTTGATGAATGAAGTACTAAATCCATTCTTGGGAAAAAATTTCGTAGTGTACCTAGAAGACATATTGATATTCAGTCGAACCAAAGTCAAACATTTGTAGCACATTCGATAAGTGTTGCAAAAGTTGTAGGAAGAGAAGCTGATGGTGAACCTGCAGAAACACTTCTCCATGAATGAAGAACTGGTGTACTTGGGATTTGTAATCTCAGGTAAAGGGTTAGTGATGGACCCAGAGAAGGTGAAGGCTATATTGGAGTGGCCAGAACCGACAAGCACGACAGGAGTGCGGAGTTTCCATGGACTTTCTAGTTTCTACAAAAATTTCACTAGGGGATTCAGTCAAATATGTGCACCTTTGACAGAGTGCATGCGGAAAGGGGAGTTCAAGTGGACGGAAGCTTCCCAGAGAGATTTCGACAATTTGAAGGAAAAGGTCACTGAGAGCCTAGTGTTAGCACTCCCATATTTGGACAAAGTTTTCCAAGTCGGTTGCGACGCGAGTGGAATGGCAATTGGAGTAATTTTGATCTAGGAGGGCCGACCAATTGCATTCTTCAGCGAGAAGTTGGATGATGCGTAGCGTAAATATTCGGTATACGACCAAGAGTTCTATGTTATTGTCCAAGCGTTGAAGAAGTGGAGGAATTATTTGTTTCCCAAGGAATTTGTGTTGTACAAAGATCACCAAGCACTGAGGTACTTGAAAACTCAGTCGAAGTTGAATCAGCGGAACATGAAGTGGGTCGAATTGCAACATCATTCCAGCAAGTGGAACAGGGTTGTCGATGCGCTGAGTCGAAGAGTTTCATTGTTGAACACGACGACAATTCGGGAAATAGGAATAGAGTCGGTGAAGACAAAGTATGAGACTGACGAGGATTTTGTGAAAGCATGGAAGGTGAGTAACGAACCATGGAGTGTCGAAAGAACTCCATACTTGGATTATTTCATCCAACAGGGATACCTGTTTAGGGGACAACAGTTGTGTATTCCCAGAGGATCCGTAAGAGAGAACCTAATCCGAGAGTTACATAGTGGTGGATTAGAAGGTCATTTTGGCATCGACAAGACCAAGGAATTGGTTAAAGAAAAGTATTATTTGCCAAGAATGAAGATAGATGTTGGAAAGTGGGTATGACAGTGTCGAGGTTTCCAGTTGGAGAAAGGAAGAAGTCAGAATACGGGGTTGTATACACCATTACCAGTGCTGGATACCCCATGGGATCACTTGAGCATGGACTTTGTGCTAGGATTTCCGAAGACGCAACAAGGAAGCGACTCAATCTTTGTTGTAGTGGATAGATTTTTGAAGATGGCACACTTTATTCCGTGTCAAAAGATAAGTGATGCCACAAGCATTGTTGTACTATTATTCAAGGAGATAGTCAGATTCCATGGGTTTCCGAAAAGTATAACGTTAGACAGAGATACCAGGTTTATGGGACATTTCTGGAGAACCCTATGGAATAAACTCGACACGAGGTTGTAGTTTAGCTCGACATATAATCCAAAGACAAATGGATAGACCGAGGTGGTGAACAAAATTCTGGGTAACCTTATGAGATGTTCAACGACCGACAGACCCAAGAAGTGGGAGAATGTGTTGGCACAAGCAGAGTTCGCGTACAACAATTCTGTGAATTGGTTGATAGGTTTGAGCCCATTCGAGATTGTTCAAGGACGAAGCTCACATGGACTAGTAGATTTGGTCAAGATACCTACAGAAATCAGTAAAATCATGGATGCAGAATCATTCGTAGAGCACATGAAAGAAGTGCATGAAGATGTGTGAATGCGCATTGAAAATAGTAATGCGACATATAAGTTGAGAGACGATAGGAATAAGAGGCTACAGTCGTTCAACGAAGGAGACTTAGTCTATGCACACTTGCGGAAGGAGAGATTTCCAACAGGAACCTATAACAAGCTGGAGCTGAAGAAGATTGGACCATGTAAGATTCTGGGGAAGATTTTAGACAATGCTTATGTGTTGCTTCTGCCAAAAGACTTGACCATTTCAAATACGTTCAATGTCTCAGATCTATACAAGTTTGAAGAAGGTTCAACTAGTGGAGGTGCAAAAGTGTCGAACATCGACTAGACAATGCAAATTCCAGGTCAACATGACAAAGAGGAAATCGTCGAAGTGATAGAAGAACGCGAAGTCGGGCATACGCGCAGTTCACGAAAGAAATAATACTTAGTGCGATGGAAGAATGATGAGTTGCAGGAGGCGACATGGATTTCCGAAGAATAATAGATGAGACTGACGGAGCATTCAATTTCTTTTTCACGTGGGGAGTCTGATGTAGGAGCATCAGGTTCTAGGAAAAACAATCGAAGATGATCGACAAAAGAATTCGACCAAGGGGATTTTCGATGACCACTGGTGCGAAGGAAGACTAGATGTCGAAAGCCAACTAGTCGAGCAGAAGCTGTCAAGGTACGGTCAACAAAAGGAGAAGGTCAAAGGTCGACAAGTTAATATTTCGATAGACGACATGTTTGCAGCAAAAGAGGTTGGGTTTCGACAGGTTGTCGAACAGCGACACCGACAAGTTTTGCAGTGGAATCCAAGCATGGAGGAAGGGGATGATTGGCAGTTGTGGGAGTTAAGTGAAGCCAGCAATTAAGGTCGAAAGGTGACGAATTACAATATGGTTGATATGTGGGTCCGACAACTGTCATAGAGTCGAGTTTTGTAGAAGTCAAAGCAGAGTACTTGGTAGTCGTTTGGGGTTGCTAAGGAAGTTATGAGAAGTTAAGAAGGTGGTTGGGATTAGGACAGATGTCACCACATGCATAGGTTGTGAAGCATGATAGAGGGCATTGACAACTGCAGGTCTGCAGGATCTGTAGGATTCGGCGGACATAGGTATCATGTCTCGGGGATCGGAGTGGACCTAGGGAAAAGAAGCAGAGTAGAAGACCAGTGTGCAGGCATAGAGCAGGGGAGATCGGATCCATAGCTCAGCGAGTTCTTGCATTCAATAGAGGCCGTGAGAGGGAGAATATCGCACACAGAGAGAACACACATTTACTTATGTATATTGTATCAGGTTGAGGCGAACTAGTTTAGTTTTCTGTGCATTTCGCATTGTAACCATTGTAAGTTGATTGAAGTAATAGAAGCTAGCTTCTGGCATCCTGTTTACATCCAGTCCATGTGAACATTGTGTGTCGTGTTTTATTGTTAAGAAAGAGCGTCCGATTGACCTGGCTTGCGCCAAAATGACAAAATGAAAGGCCTATCATCTACAATAAGAGGTTAGTAACACTAAACGAAGGCTTCCATTTTTTGTTTTGATTTTTATGCTTTGCTTCAGTATTTTTATGTTTTAATATTTTTTTAGTTTTTTCTTTTGGTATTTTTATGTTTTACTATTTTTTAGGTATCTTATTTTTATTTATTTTTAAATAAAAATTAGTGAGATATTCCTCTCTTCCTCTAAAACATTTACATGGAGAGAAGCTTAATAATCATCTTCACTAGATTAGTAACTCCAAGTAACTGTACTAGATTTGAAATTATGATTTAAAATCTTCTTGTCCACAATATGTTTTACGCATTTGATCTCAAAAATCTTTTTTTTATATTTCACGTATAAAATGTATATTCATAAAAGTAAAGTTCACATTTTGGTGGTTTTGGATAAGAAAATAAATGAAGCAAATTAATAAAAGTAAAATATGGAGACAATATTGTTCACATAGAAAGTAATTTGGATTATCATGTATGTAAACTGAAACATTAATAAGTTATTACTAAGGAGAATGAGATTTGCAATATAAACTAAATAACAATGATAAAAGTTGCAACATATTAGTCCACCCGCACAATAGGAGAAAAATTGCAATTATTTTCATGTCAAACCTCATTAACGTAAAACCAACATAGATCCATCTAAACTCCGGATCTACCATGCGCCAAGAGGGATCAAATCATGGAGGTGCAAACATATCCTCAAGTTTTCCACAAAAGTTTAGATGGCTCTATGATGGGATCTGCATGTTATAATACAAGACTTATAGAAGGTGCAACAACTTTAAACATATTTTGATCCCATCTTTAATTTAGAATGGGACATTCAGTTCTAGAATTAGAGTTTCTTTTCATCCAACGCCTCGTTTGGAAGTGTTGGTAATTCACTGTAGGAGATGTATGTTTAGAAAAGGATTGACCCATTCATAGAATAATGATGTCATATTGTCAAAACCTACAGTAGTATTAGTCACAATACTTATTGTTAATGGTGACAAATTGTCAAAACCTACTAGCAGTGAGTGTCTTCAATTCAATGGAGGCTTGAATATTGCATTTTCTCTTTACCTTCCTCTTTTTGTACCATATTTTATAAGGAAGGAACACACAATAGACTTCCATCAAACAAAAATTGTGATAATGAAAAATAAATAATTTCAAAACCAATGAGTAATTGTGCTTTTTGGATCGTGGAATGTTGATTACATGGAGGTTTTGTTCAAAGTCTTTGAAATACAACACATCACTGAAGTCCCAAGAAAATTGAAAGATTCTAAGTGGATGATATGATTTATTGGGTTGGTGGAGATTTTTTACATGCTAGAATTCAAAGTTGCTAACGTTATTGGAGTCCACTCTACCTTTTGAGTTTGCAAGATCAATGAAAAATTGTTCATTAAATGTTATTTGATAATCGATTTGATACATCAGATGCTATGTAAGGAGGTAGGGTCATGCATATTTGAGCTTTTATAAGGAGTCAAAATGTGCCAATGTATCCATCATGGTTTATGAGGTTTCAAATTTTATTTGTACCTTAAACATAAGTCTAAGTCTTTCTAGGAGTGATGGTTAAGGACTCAGGAGGTCTTTTATATCATAAAAATTGGGTTTATAGGTTTTCAACAAGGAATTTGAAGGCTTGGGAGAATCAAGGCATTAGTGGCTTAGGTTCAAAGGAACCCAAGAAAAAGTTATGGAGGTGTCGATAATAAGATTAAGTGATATTTGTACTTGTTGTTCTTTTATTCCTTAATACAGATCTCTCATCACCTCTCCAATTCAGTGTTCAATATACGCTATTTTTTTATTCTTATTGGTATAAAGGGATTATAATTTATCAAAACCTAATTAGGATTGATTGATGTTAATTTTTTTTTCTTATTTGATTCATGCTTATCTATTGCAATAATAATTGAGAAGGGGTTTGTCTTTTCTATGTGCATGTTCCAAGATTCATCAAGGGTAATGTTTTGGAATTCGTGCATGGAAGGAAGCTATAGAACAACCTATAGGATCCATGTTCCTATTATTCTCTCTCTCTTGATTGACTATGTATTTTTCTTGTCTCTTTGGTTAATTTTATGAATGTAAGTTAATAATCCAAGGGGAATTTACATAGTTGTGTCTCCATTTTCTCCGTGATAGTCATCTCTAACTATTTGGGGATTTATTCCAACAAAAGAGCTGGCGGCTCCACTGGGGAAGAATTCTTCCCTTTGGGGCCTCTTTAGGTCTATTTTTTGGCTTTGCTTGAGTTTTTTGAAACCTATCTATCTATAGAATAGTCCCTTAATCTAATTAAAAGAAAAGGATTGTATTTTTTTTTAGGTTTTAAAATTTTTTAGATACATATAAGAAGCACACACTCTCTATAGAAGGCACAAGAGCATGAACATGTTATTATCCTTCCTAACAGGTGTGTGTACACACCTTTGTTTGGAAAAAATGTATGTGGCTTGGGAAAGAGGTTTTTTTTGCTCTGTTTTGCATTTTTTGCATTCATTACTATTGCATTTGGTCTCTGAAGTCACTCATAAGGTTGTAGGTATTTGTTTAGGAGTGTTTTGGAATGTTTATGGTTCTTTAGTAAGTACTTTGGTTTCATTAGGTGAAAGGAAGAAAATCATTATTTGTTTAATACTCATTTTGTTGGTTTTCTTGCATTTTGTTGATAGCATGTAGTTTGCATTCTCCTTTTTAGTGAGTGAATTAGTGAATGATCATTTGTTTTTTAAAGTAAAAGTAAAGAAGTGATTTGGTTTCATATTGAGATTGTGATTTTGTTTCATTAAAAGTTGCATTGGATACCTTATTCAGTGGAGAATGAAAGCAATGGATGCTAATTGAATGTTCTTAATGCCCTTACAATTTTGCATCTTCTAAACATCTTCTTTTCATATTTAATTTCCTGATGAAAAGATAAAAATCAATAAGAACAATATAAATAGAAGGAACTAGACTCATTTTTGTCGATAGCACACCAATAATGGTCTAGGTCTAGGTCCTTGACAGTAGGTTTGGAGAGTCAATTCTGCAAGGCCACTAAAACAAAACTAGGATTTCACTAGTTAAGAGAAAATACATTAGTAGAAGTAGACATTTGCTGGGAAAGCACACTAGTACATTTGGACCAAATTATGACCATAGGTTTCTGGCAGATGTCGGAAAATTCAAGAGAAAACATAAAAAAAATTCCTTTTTTTGACCTCCTCGATATCGTCAGTATTGCGACGTATTATCCTTTGTCATCGGTATTGCGACGGTTAATATCATATTGTTGAAATAGCGATGACATTCGAGTTCATTGTTGTTGCAACGTCATAACTTGTTCCGTCGCAATAACGATGAAAAAAAGTAGTCGTTCACTTTCCAAACGGTTTTCCACAGTTTAAGGAAGTGAACATTGACTTGGTCAACTTCATAGGAATACTGACGGTTTAAAATTTATAAATATGCTTCCATTTATAGTGGTTGTGACAATTTTTCTATATGAACAATGGTTCATAAAGGATATAAGCTCTTATTGTCAAGCAAAAAGTGGATTTTGTTTATAATCATCACTATACTTTTTGTGGGAAGAATGTCAAAAAATATTAGAGGGTAGGGAAAGAGATGAAGAGGGTGAAAAGGGTGATGGTAGATGTTTTTTCCCTTGCAATAGTTATTTTATGAGATGCCCCGTGATAATTTTAATAACAACAACTAGAAAACATTGTAGGAAATATGGTCACATGGATGGGGGATTGAAGGAATATTGTCCCATGGTAATAGCTCTAAATATATATTAATTATATTTCTTAATATTCATTTTATTTGTAAAATTTTATATTTTTTTAGTATCTATTATACATGCATTAATTTTGCATGATTGCTTGTAATTATAAAGTTAGAGTTGGCCTCTAACGTTTTGTAGAATGCCCCAAGTAGTAGTAGAAATGATGTTGTACAAGCTGAGGAACATGAAGCGAATTATGAAGATCAAGTTAATGATCCCATGGAAGTAGATGACGACCATAACATAGTTGAAGATATGAAACAAATCAAATGATACAAGACTTGTTCGGTCAGCTAGATGAGGATGGGGACAATGATGGTATTTATGATGAACCTTTGATGGAAAATGCAAATAAACGACTTTATAAAGGGTCAAGATAAAATCTTCTCTCCGCTACATTGCTTCGGATGAACTTAAAGGTTATGAATCATTTGTCAAACACTTGTATGAAATAGATCCTAAGGTATGTAATATGCTTCATCAAATATACATAAAGGTTGACCTTTTCACCTTTTTTAACATTAATGAATGTGTTAAATAATAATTTGATATTTACGACTAATATTCTTTTCATTAACTAGTTAATTTTCATGATGTAGATTGTTAGGTGACTTTTTGTTACCATCGTATAATATTTTACCTCGCACATATCAATATTTACTTGTTGTTATAAACGACATTGGAATGGAGTATCAAAGTATAGATGCATGTCCTAATGACCATATTATATATTATGGACAACATGTGTCAAAAATTGAATGCCTGGAATGCCATATTAGTAGGTATCGAACCAATCAAGTAACAAAAATGGTTCCTTGAAAGGTTCTTCGTCATATTCCCATAATTCCATGTTTGTAGCAACTGTTCAGGTGCAAAAGCATAGCACAGTTTATGGATTGCCATGCGCGGAATTGAGGAAACATGGACAGATTTTAAAGATGAACCTCGTAATATTAGGCTTGCATTGGCAGTCACCGGTGTTAATCCTTTCGGAGAGCTTAGATCTATTTACTCGGTGTGGCCTATTTTTGTTATTAACAATAACATTCCTCCTTGGATGTCAATAAAGGAGCAAATAATGTTGACAATGATTGTTCCAGGTATTTGTCTATATTAATTTTTCGAATGTGACATTTTCATATGTCTTATTTTTTGCATACTATTTTTTATTTATTTATTTACTTATATATACATATCATGGTATTAATTATGTGTAATTTCAAACAATTAGGCAAGTACCAAGTTAAAGATATGAATGCATATATCGAGCCTCTTATCGATGAGCTAATACAGTTATGGAACGGTATAACTATGTATGCAATCTGTAAACAAATTAGGAAAAAAGAGATTTCAATTCCATGGAATGCTTGTATGGACAATTCATGATGCCCCCATACTAACACATATTTGTGGTATGTATTAATGTTTCCTTGCACTTTATTACTTCTTAATTATTTTGAAGATATCATGCATGTTTTTTTAATAATTCGTTGTATAATTGACATTAATCCATATGTTGTAGGTCTTCAAACAAAGGGTAAATTTGCATGTCCAATTTGTGGTCCTATGATGAAGTATCGTTATTCAAAATCTTTAGGAAATATGGTATTTGATGAGTATAGGCACTTCCTGTCGAAGTCCCATAGGTTTCGTACTACTGAAAAACATATTTTCAATGGGAAAGAAGAGACTGGATTAAAACCACGAAGAATGGCACCTCGCCTATGGAGGTTGGAGTATAACAGA
The DNA here is from genome assembly GCA_027924585.1 of Larix kaempferi. Classification (NCBI taxonomy): domain Eukaryota; kingdom Viridiplantae; phylum Streptophyta; class Pinopsida; order Pinales; family Pinaceae; genus Larix; species Larix kaempferi. The sequence continues at coordinate 8,464,773 of BSBM01000827.1, forward strand.
AATCGTTAAGGTACGCAATTTGTTTATGAATTGTATATGTAATATTGTTTTGATTTTGAAATTATATTTTAAGTATTAATTTATGTATTGTGTTTGATCATTATTGTTGTCATTTGTTTTATGCTTCATCAATGTTATTGTCGTTAAGGTAGAAATAATGGGATTCCACGAGGAATGAAATGTTATCCCACTCAATTCACGAGGTTTCCCTACTATGAGAAGCTAAAAATTGCTCATTTGTTTGATACAATTCATATTGGGAAGAATGTGACAAAAATATTATGGAGAATCATAGATGGCAGGAGGGATAAAGAAAAAACTTTTAAAATTTGTACTGACATTAAGGAATCCAATCATGCAATGTGAAGTGTAATTCGATCAAATAGATATGGATACCGAAATAACCTTCCACGGTTATTAACAGGGCAGCAAAGCAATGGTGTAAAAGAGGTCATTCAAAGCATTAAATTTCCCACAGGTTTTTATTCAAACATAAATAATAACTTAACCAAGAAAGGTGAATTTGGTGGGGTTAAAACCCATGACTGACATACATTCATTAAGGTAATGAAATTTTTATTCATATTTATATATTTGGCATATTTACCTTTTTGGATTTTTGTTTTATTTTTGTCTATTTTGGAACAAATAGTGTTTCTTTTTTATTGTTACAGTATGTTCTACCTCTATCTCTCCCAGACGACTTTGACAACAATGTCAAACAAGTTATATATGATCTTGGAAAATACACGAGGTAAGTTATAGAGGTGACAAATATATACAAAAAATGTTTTCTCAATTTGTTCTTGTATTTAATAACATGTGTTTTACAGTTTATGTTTTGTTGAAACATGTTATTTTCTCACGTCATAATCTGTAGATGGTTGTCATTGAAAGAAATACATCAAGATGATATAAACTATTGGAAGAGAGAAATCCCTCAGTTCATGTGTGAAATGCACAAGTTTCTACCTCCAACATTTTTCAATGCACAAGAACACTACCTCATACACCTAGTTGAGGAGATTGAAATGTGTGGACATGTACACACAAGGTCAATGTGGATGGTGGAGAGGCACTTGAAATCATTGAAGGATTTAGTTAGACATAGATCACATCTCAAGGGTTCTATGGTGAGGGGATATATGGTATATCAATCCATGGTGTATATTAGTCACTATCTTCTTAAGTTAGCAGAGCGATCTATGCATGTCGTGGATTGTATTTGGGATGTGAACTCCATCAGAAAATTTGAAGGGAAGTAGTTGTCAGGGAAAGGAAGAATGAAGAGACTGAGAGGTAATTAAATTGTGTAGATTTATTATACTTACAACTTATTTTTTTTTTTAATATATGTTCATACTCATTTAATATGTATTCTTTCATCATTTATTAATATATACCATGGTTATAAGTAATTTCTAATATTGTTGATTTATATTTTTTTGAGTCAGGTCACCGAGATTGGGAGGCACTACATTTATACATTGGAAACAATCTCGACTGGATGAAGGTATGGATTGACAGATGTAAAGAACATCATGGTGGTAGGTTATCATGGCAAAATTTTCTGAACTTGTCAGAGAAGTTGGTAGTCATGGAGATGTTGATGTTACACAAAGGGAAAAAGATTTAGCATATGGTCTGAAAGATGGAAAGGCAAGCAAAATCACCCATTTTATACAGTTATTTTATATTATATTAATGTGTCTCTAGGTGTGTTTTTTTCAGATACTTTCCAAGTTATATAAATATGTTTATTAATTATCAATACATGTTTAACATCTCTCACATATTGCAGTTGAAACACCACAAGGCTATGTGGTGCAATGGCCATAAATTTCGTATCAAAAAGTTGGATGACACCAGGAAATATTCTGATAGTGGGATAACTGCAGTATTCTAGGTCACAAATGTTTCCTCTAGTGGAGATAGACATCGCTGAGAAAATTAAAATCAATAATATGGGTATTTGGATTATATAATTGAGTGTGACTTTCCTTCAAATTAGTTCCGTTCGATGTCAAATGGTATAGGTTACTATTGCATGGAGGTGATGAGGAGATAACTATTATTCAACATGCGAATGGATTTCTGATGATTAAAACAACAATGTTTGAAAATAAAAATGATCGCTACGTTTTTCCAAGCCAGTGTGAACAGTTATTTTACTCAAAGGTTCCAGGTAATAGGGATTGGTCGTTTGTTGTTAGATATGATCTAAGAGGAAGGCCAGTAAAGTACACTGTAGAGGAAGACGATGATATTGAAGAAGATCAAGATGATGTAGATCAGCCGGAGCAGGATGATGTGTTGAAAGACGAAGAAGATGGAGAAGATGAACTAGGCATAGGAGACAATGTAGTACCAGATCTTGATGATGATATCGATGAAGATATGCTCGAAACTGAAATTGATGTAGATCACGATGATATCGGCAATCCTTTGAACATTTTTTTCTGAATTGGATGCTATATATACAGATGTTGAGTTGGATGAGGAAGAAGATATAGAAGAAGAATGATACATATATTGAGTTGGAAGAGGTAGGTAGCTATATATATTGTTAATTTGTATGAATTATTCTCTTTAAATAATTTACATATGTGGGTTTATTACATTTTTATAAGTTTTATGCAATTTTTTATATCCGATGTTTTATCTTTTTTTTGTAGTTTCTATGCCTGAATCTAATTAGTATGTTGCTTTCGATTATTTTATATTTTGTAGATCGGGTATTGGGGATTTGGGAGCAATGTAAGGGGGAAGGAGAGCCCATATGAGATTCCACCTTCACATGGTTGTCCTTTTTCAGTAGAGAATAAATTATTCTTGAAACCAAGAGAATCTCATTCATCTTTATACCATTGAACCTTGGTTGTAGACGACATTTCATTTTGAAAGAGATGGTGAAGCTTGCACAATTTATCATGAAGTACCTGTTTATCGACATTATTTCCCTTGCACTAAATGCGGGAATGTGCGTCTCAAACCAACTTTAAAAGGAACAGCTAAAAGACATTGTACTGTAAGTAGACGTGGCCAATGTCAATGACCTTTGAACAGGGTCAATGTTGAAATTTCCACAAATTGTTTTAGTATGCACTAAAATTTGACTTGGGAAGACTGTTCACATGCCTTCACAATATGGGAGGATTTCTGGACTCAAATATGACTCACCCAACCAATAGTACTATATATCATTGATGACATGCGAATGGGGCCAACGTTGATATTTTTTCAATTTGTGCTTGTATGGATTGAAATTTGACATGGTTAGAGTAGACACATGTGTTGATGGTATGGGAGGGGTTTGATACTAAAACATGACTCACAAAAACAAATATGAGACAATCAAATGACAAAATTATAGAATACATGCGTGAAAGTGATGAAAGTGTACCTTTCCATCTTGTTTTGACCCACCAATGCTTTGTATTCCCTATTTAGACATATTCTCAAGTGGGAACATTGATCATCTTTGAGATCAATCCCTCACTAGAATTGCAGGAAAGAACAAAGCTACACTCCCACTTATAGAGGTTGTGACAATTTCATTTTGAAATAACTGATGAACCTTGGTTGTAGGAGGTTGAAAATGTGGAACAATGCCCTAAGGATGATAGATAGTTTTCTAGTGATAAATTAGTGTTAAGGATCAACCTTAGTTTTCTAGGGTTTCTAGGGCTAGATTAGGTTTAAAGGGTTTCTAGGGATAGATTAGGTTTCTAGGGTTTTAATAGTGTTTATGGGGATAAATTAAGTTTCTAGGGCTATATTAGGTTTCTAAATATGGTTTTGATAGATATACTAAGTTGTAAATGGTATCTAGGGATAAGGATTCCTATGAGTGAAATATAGACTTTGACTTCCCCTCTCTCCCACATGGAAATGTTATCTATGTAAAAACAATGGACATGGCCATGTTATCTATGTAAATTCTCCTTCTCTTTCAACATGAAATCAAAAGTCCAAATAGGATCACCATGTATGGCCACCAACCCATTATTTCTAATTGGGTTGGGGTTTGGTGAAGCCCGTGGACAAGAATTCAATATTTATGTTAATAAAACCTACCATCCGAAGTGTGAATCCTATATAGAAGCTATCAAGATTACTTCAATCACATATGTTTCTAGTACTGTCCATTTGTTCTACTGGATGGTGAATCTGTGACAGATATTGTATGTTTTTCAACTAACATATTGTTCAATAAATGCATCCATTTTCATGGGATCTCTAGGAATATTGCTATTAACATAGATATAGGGTTGATCCCCACTATTTCAACCATTTTAATTTAAATTTGGGAAATATTTTGGTTCCTTCGACACCTTTTCTACAACATATGTAAGTAATTTTTTTTGTCATTTCTTATGTGAATTTATTGATTTTGAGAAGCATACTAAAGGGTTTGGCCCCGAATTATTTTATTATATGGATTATGATGGTGGGGGTCATGGTAAGTGTGGAAAAGGGATCACCAATTTGTTTGACCTGGAGATAAGAATAGTGATAGAATGCCTTGTATGTTTTGAGATTTCATTACTAATTTAAATTCATCTTGATCCTTCACTATTATTTTGTAAATTTTACACCATATATTTCATAATAGGATGATTTGTCTATGTTATAACTTGAATATGATTTTGACTCATGAATCACATCCTACACCTTATGTTCAATGAATACCAAATTATTCACCTTACATATCTCAACTATATCAAAACTCTAATAAATGTGATCAAAGGATTTCTTTATCTCCATATACATATTTAACTTCCTATTAGTATGTTTCTTAAACATCTTTAGTGAAGAGGTATAGAGTTCAAAATATTGGATTGATACTAACTACTAGGTGTTTACTATGGACATAGTAATAATATGGATACTAACACACTATAGAACATAAGAGTGCAATTGTGCAAGTGTTAGAGACGATATTGTTAAAGTTGTACATGCTAAAGAATACGTGAAATACATAAAACTATATAATAAAATACAACAATTATTTTAATCACATGGACTAAGTCCCATCAATCCTCCCCGCTTAGAGGAAACTATCCCTAATTATCTTATATATGTGAAAATTATTTCTCAAATGGTGTCTAGGATATCCACTTAGTTTGAGCTGGAAACACAATTTTCTCCCAAGTATATAAGTGGTAGTGCATTTATGCCTAGTTGTGTATGTGTAGACATCAAGAAGACTATATTCATCCAAGGAGGTTGAAAAGGTGGAACAATGTCCTAAGTATTATAGATAGAAGTGTTATTTTTTAAGAAATTTCAATCTGATCTAGGATCTTAACTAAGAGAATAACATGTATAGCATATCTACAGCATATCAATCATGGACACAATAATGCAAGCACACAAGAGACACAGAGTTTCACCGGGGAAAACCAAGAAGGTGAAAAACCCCGCAACTTCCGCAGAGATAGATAGAGCAATGATACAACCCAAGTACAAGAGATAGTCCTCCTAGCAGCAGCTTCTCCTCCTCCACTAGTGCGCCACTCTCCAATGAGTGTATGTGTGAGAAGTGAATGACCAAATAGAGTGCCTCCCGCACTCTATTTATACATGACTTGACTTGCCTAATAACCTTTACTAGGTAGGCCTTAACTTAACCACGTAACATAATGCTGACAGGGCCGACCCCCAATAGGGTGGTCTAATAATCCTTTAACCCACATGACTTATACAGGGCCGACCCCAACAAGGTGGTCTAATAACCCATCAAGTATAAGTTATGGCACTTACAATATAAATGACGACACTTCTGTATAGAGGAATAATAACATCTCTATAGGAGTACAATATACATAGGTGAAATACATTCCGAAGTTACAATTACATCAACACTCCCTCTTAACTAGGTGTTGATGTATATGTAACTTTGGAATGTATTTCATATATGTATATTGTACTCCTATAGAGATGATATTATTCCTCTATACGGAAGTGTTTGTATTCCTATAGAGATGTTATTATTCCTCTATACGAAAGTGTCGTCATTTATATTGTAAGTGTTGTAACTTATACTTGATGGGTTATTAGACCACCTTGTTGGGGTCGGCACTGTATAAGTCATGTGGGTCAAAGGGTTATTAGACCACCCTATTGGGGGTTGGCCCAGTCAACATTATGTTATGTGGTTAAGTTAAGGCCGACCTAGTAAAGGTTATTAGGCAAGTCAAGTCAAGTATAAATAGAGTGCGGGAGGCACTCTATTTGATCATTCTATTCTCTCTCACACTCTCGGGAGAGTGGCACACTTGTGGAGGAGGAGACGCTTCTGCTAGGAGATGTCTATCTCTTATTCTTGGGTTGTATCATTTCTCTATCTATCTCTGAGGAAGTTATTGGGGTTTTTCACCTTTATGGTTTTCCCCAAGTAAACTCTGTGTCTCTTGTGTGCTTGCATTATTGTGTTCATGATTGATATGCTGTAGATATGCTGTACATGTTGTTCTCTCAGTTAATATCCTAGATCAGATTGAAGTAAATTCTGAAAAATTAACATGGTATCAGAGCTAGCCTGAAAGAAGGCATGGTATGGCATGTATGACACTTGTTGCACTTGCGATGCTAGGGCTTGATATAGAAAAAACTAGTCATCGTAGCACTTTCTCTATAAATAAATTTTGGCAAGGTTTCAGGGTCTGAAAATCGTACAGGGAGAAGATAATATCCCCATGTACCTTGTGTCTAAAGGAAAACCTCTAATTCGTTGTACTTTGTCTTTTATGAGCTGTACAATATAGGGTTTCTGCCTCTTCCATATCTCAGTCATAAACAAGTGACCTTGGAAAAAAGGTCATAAATTGGGATAGGAAGCTCCAAATGAAATTCCGTAAAAAGTGACAGGTAGTGCATAGAATGTAATTTTTCAGGTAACTTTTTTAGAGGCCGAAACTGAACCAGTGACACATGGCACATCGTACAAGTTCGCTCTCCTATTTTATTCCATAAACAGGTCATGTTGCGACACTTGGCATAACTCTCTCTCAGAGAATCCATTTGAGGTCAGACCTATGGGGTTGGAAAGATGACAGGTCAGGATATCACAAGAAAAATTTTCATACCCTGTGAATCAAAAAGTTTGGAGTTACACTAGAAACAATCAAGTTCATATTTTTGTCAAAACAGAATTATTTTTTAGCACCTTCATTCATGGCTTCCGGAATTTAGGGTTTCAGAGAAAGTTTGAATTTTTGTAATCGGAGACTACGGCTGAATGCTACTCATCAAAATCAAAATTTAGAGAGCAAGATCAAAATTTTTGGTTGGGAAGAAGGCCTGGCTTGATCAGACCCTAGTTCGGGACTTTGATCGGAAAAGTGAAAATTAGGGCTTCTGCAAAAATGGGAATTTTTGAAATCTATTACCACGGCTGGAAGCTCCTCAGAAAAATAGAATCTTAGAGCTTTGGATCGAACGTTTTGATTGGGAAGAAGGGTGGGCTTTATCAAACCCTATTTTGGGGTCATGTCTAGTGAATCCAGAAGCTTCAAAGGCAATTTTGAGGGGTGAAACTTTGCAATTTTCAAATTCTGAGTATACTAGCTTGACTAGCTCAGAAAGGCGCATCTTTCTATCCTTTCAGAAGTTTGAAATTCAATGTTTGAATTTTTAGGGTTTCTTTGTCAAACCCTAATCCTGCTTCAGATCCAATTTTTGCAAATCAAGTGGATTGGGTTAATCCTAGAAGAGAATGGATTGGTCACCTGCATAAGTGAAGAAGTTCCTGTTTCAGAGGGAGATGAGGCTAAGGCCTTACATAAGAAGATTACAAGCAATCTCGACAGGTATGACTTACAGGTATGTTTCGAATTCTGTTCATGGTTAAGTTTATGATATGTTTGTCTTCATATCATTACAGTTAGTACAATCTTGATTAATTACTAGACTTATCGTATCACCTTAATAGAATTATGAATACATGATAGAAGATATTCATCGATTAAGGTTTTGACACTTATGATTGTACTAATGCATTGTGATGTTGTATGAGGTTTATGTTGTTCGCTAACATGAAAGGTACACCAAGAAAGACAAATCATGTTCTACTTCAAGAACATATAATCATGGTGACATGAAGACAAAGATTCATCCATTGTGATGGATCACATAGAAGATCTACTTACAAGGTATGTATAACTTGGTTCTACAATGGTTAACTTATGACACATGCAGGTTACTAGCACAAGTGATTGAAGAGAACCAGAAGACATCATGTGGGTATGTTAGACATAACTAGCTAACATAGTAATCCAGGTATGTTTTTTCTATATCAAGTTAGAATCTTACCTTGTGTTAGGATCCCTTATATAAGTATACTTGGTATGATTGGTTATGTTTATTCATAGAGTTAGAAATGTAAGTAATCAAGGGTTTATGCATATTATGTCTCTTATCTTGATTGATGACTTGACAAACCAGAAGAGTCCTATGATCAAATAAGAATATGCATGAGTAAAAGAAGTCTTCCCTGAAACCTTGAATACTAATGTTTATTATCTTTGTTTGAAATAATCATGACCATACATGTTAAGATTATTTAGGATCATAATGTTTTGATAGTATTGAGATTATACTAATGTATGTATGGTTATGTATGAGATCTTGAGGATGACACAAAGATGACACTAGTGCACACTCAAGCTTGCATGGTGGTCCAAGATGGATGTAAGGTCAAGAACAGGTAATCCAGGAAGCAAGATCAAGAGCGAGCACACTCCAGTTGTTCCTACAAGGAAGCAAAGACCAAGAGGGAGCACACTTCAGTAGCTTCTGCAAGGATGTATATATTTAGAGGGAGATGACCACTTCTCATCAGAATGGAGTTATAGAAAGGAAGCAAAGACTGAGAGGAAGTCAACCCAACAAACAAACAACGATAAGTATTTGAATTATCATTTATTGCATATTTGATTGTTTAAATAATACTGTTCAATAATGTATATACTGATGTTCCTAGAATTAGGTTTTGTATTATGCATATTAGAATAGTTGCATTGATGAACAGTATACTACTAATATACATGGGTAAGTGGCCTATGGCACTATACAACATTCCATTGCTACTTATCTAGAATGAAACCTCTTTGCTGACATGTTGGGAGTTGTGAACACTCTTAACAATGTTTCGGTAGAGATTGGAAGGCATCTAGAAAGTTACGGGATATGGATAAATGTTGTATTGAAGCATTGGCTAAGGTAATTGCATGACTGTATGACATATTTCTTTATGTGTAAGAATTTTTTTCTGAAAACTATGAGATGTTTCTAATCATGCAATTTAACTTGTTTTGTAGGAAAGATCGTATACGAGCACCTACAAAAGAAGGACTGCAACATTTGGTCCAGCAACAAATCTATCTATTGAAGATATTGAAGTTCCCAGGATCTGGGAAGAATGCCATGATCGAGGAATACCAGTCGATCATAAAGATGTTTAGGATGCAATCCCAAGACCTGAAGGGAAGTCTGTCATGAATTCCATGTGGATCTATAAAGATCAAGTATGCTGCAGATAGTAGCATAGAGACTTTTGCTCCTGTAGCCAGATCCACTTCCATCAGATCAGCACTTGCTCTGGCTTCAGTGATGAAGTGGAAGATACACCAGATGAATTTCAAGACAGCTTTCTTGAATGGTGTAGTTGAAGAGGAAGTGTATGTGGAGCAGCCACTTGGTTTTGAGACACATGACAGGGAGTCATATATGTGCAGAACTTGGTATGGTAGGATAAATAGCTTTCTATCTAGTTTGGGCTTTACCAAGAGTAAAGTGGATTCCAACCTTCTCTACAAGGTTGAGGAAGGAAATCCAATGATTCTACTTTTGTATGTGGATGACTTGTTTATTACAGGTGAAGATAGATTAATTGCCGACACGCAGTGGAAGCTTGCTGCCAAGTTCGAGATGAAGAACTTGGAGATGATGCACTATTTGTTTTTGGCATGGAGGTGTGGCAGAGTGCAGATGGAATCTTCCTTGGACAAGGGAAGTATGCAGTAGAGATTCTAAAGAGGTTCAGGATGATGGACTGTAAGGACATGGACACACCTATGGCATCGAACCTGAAGCTTCTGTGTGATGCTTTATCTAAGCCGGTTGATGTCACTATGTATCGTCAGATGATTGGGTCCTTGATGTACCTGACGAACACGAGACCAGATATTTGCTTTGCGGTGAACACATTGAGTCAGTTCTTGACAGATCCTAGAGGTGTTCACCTGGTTGCTGTAAAGCATATTCTGAGGTACCTGAAGGGTACAGTTGACTATGGGCTCAAGTATGATGCGAATCAAAAGTTTAACCTGCAGGGTTATGTTGATTCAGATTGGGCAGGTAGTGCTACAGATATGAAGAGCACTTCTGGGTGCTGCTTCAGTATGGGATCAGGTGTGATCTCTAGGTTTAGAAGGAAGGAGTCCTGCGTAGAACTGAGTACAGCCGAATCAGAGTATGTTGCGACGGATGAGAAGGTTGCAGATGTATTGACCAAGCCGTTAGCCAGAGTGTAGTTTGAATACTTTAGAGAGAGGCTTGGTGCACTTCAGATCGAGGTCCCTTCCATAGGGAAGTGATGAGTCCGGAAGATGCAGATGCAAATGAGCTTTTCTAACATGGTTGATATGTTCTCCCATGGTCATGAAGTAATTGCTGAGCCATTCTCACATGGTGGTAGATGTGTTCTCCCATGGTGTAGATGTAAGAGATGAAGCCATTTTTCACATGGTGGTAGATGTGTTCTCCCATGGTGAAAAAGTAAGGGCTGGAGCCTTCCCTGAATGGTGGTAGATGTGTTCTCCCATGTCGGTGGTGTAAGTGCTGGATGACATGCATTTGGGCTGTGCTTCATGGACGATGAGATGATATGAAGAGGACGATGCTATGATGATCAGGAGCATCATGGATGATGAGCATCAGGATGATGTTCTAGTTTCTGCTCTATATGATCAGTTGGATCATTTATGTATGTACGCATCATGTTGGATGTTGGATATAATCAGGTAGATAATGTATGTTGATGGATACATTGTGTGGATCATGTATCTTTGTATGATCAGGTAGATCATGTATGCTGATGGATACATTGTGTGGATCATGTATCTATGTATGTATCAGGTAGATACATTGTATATGTTGATATGTATCAGGTAGATACTTGGTATGCATCAAGTAGATGCATTGTATGATCAGGATGATCATGGATGACGAGCTTCTCCAGTTGACATGCATCAGGACGATGCAGTGATGATGATCAGGATGATCATGTGTACATCGGGATGATGTATGGAGAGTATCAGGTTGATACTCTGTGGCCGTGGATAGGTTGTGCAGATGAGCATGTCTGGGAGATCCTATAGGTCGTAGTTGTGTACCTGTAATAGCCTGGGATGCTCTTTCGAGACATTGCTCTGGGAGGACATATAATAGCGCCCTTGGAGATCCTTCAGGTTGGAGTTGTGTACCCATAACATCCTGGGATGCTCTTTTGAGGTTTTGTCCTATGGCATGTAATTTTCTCCTGGGATATCTGGACAGGATGAAAAAGGCCTCAGATGCTTCAGCCAGGTTTTGTGGTGAGATCACATGTAATGTGCTCCTGGGAGATCCGACAGGTAGAGCTGTGTGCTCATAACATCCTGGGATGCTTCAGCCAAGTTTTGTTATGGGTCACATGTAATGTGCTCTTGGGAGATCCGGCAGGTAGAGCTATGTGCTCGTAACAGCCTGGGATGCTACCACCAGGTTTTGTGACGCACGTAATAAGTCCTGAGGTTTCCATAGTATGGCCAGTGATGATGAAGACCCACAGGTGGTGGGCCTACATCTAGTATGAAAAAGGACTGGATCTATAGAACTTCCTATGAGGAGTATATTCAGAGATTGATTGAAATAGCAGCAGCAGTGACGATGCCGATGCATCGATGATGATGATCCAGAGAAGAAGACTTGTGCTAGAAGACCTATGTCGAGAAATACCTTCCTAGTTAAGAGGGAGTGTTGATGTATATGTAACTTCGAAATGTATTTCATATATGTATATTGTACTCCTATAGAGATGGTATTATTCCTCTATACGGAAGTGTTTGTATTCCTATAGAGATGTTATTATTCCTCTATACGGAAGTGTCGTCATTTATATTGTAAGTGTTGTAACTTATACTTGATGGGTTATTAGACCACCTTGTTGGGGTCGGCCCTGTATAATTCATGTGGGTCAAAGAGTTATTAGACCACCCTATTAGGGGTCGGCCATGTGGGTCAAAGGGTTATTAGACCACCCTATTGGGGGTCGGCCTAGTCAACATTATGTTATGTGGTTAAGTTAAGGCCGACCTAGTAAAGGTTATTATGCAAGTCAAGTCAAGTATAAATAGAGTGCGGGAGGCACTCTATTTGATCATTCTATTCTCTCTCACACTCTCGAGAGAGTGGTGCACTTGTGGAGGAGGAGACGTTGTTGCTAGGAGATGTCTATCTCTTATGCTTGGGTTGTATCATTGCTCTATCTATCTCTGAGGAAGTTATTGGGGTTTTTCACCTTTATGGTTTTCCCCAAGTAAAATCTGTCTCTTGTGTGCTTGCATTATTGTGTTCATGATTGAAATGCTGTAGATATGCTGTACATGTTGTTCTCTCAGTTAAGATCCTAGATCAGATTGAAGTAAATTTTGAAAAATTAACACTAGGAAGGTATTTCTCAACACAGATCTGCTAGCACAAGTCTTCTTCTCTGGATCATCATCATTGAATCATCGACCTCGAATAATCATCATCGTCTTTGCTACTTTTATCTTAATCAATCGCAAATCTACTCGTCATAGGATGTTCTACAGAGCCAGTCCTTTTTCATACTGGATGTAGGCCCACCACCTGTAGGTCTTCATCATCAGTGGCCATACTGTGGAACCTAGGACTGATTACGTGTGTCAACAAAATCTAGCACAGACTATAGGTTCTTTTACATGTTGACTTTCACAAGACCTACTCAGAGCATCCTAGGATGTTACGAGCACACTGCTCTACCTGTCTGTATCTCGATAGAACATCCCAGGCTATTACGAGCACACGGCTCTACCTGTATGGATTTGAAAGGATCTTTTCTATGTGAACTTTCGCAAAACCTACTCAGAGCATCCCAGGATGTTACGAGCACACAGCTCTACTTGTCTGGATCTCGATAGAGCATCCCAGGCTGTTATGAGCACACCGCTCTACCTGTCCGGATTTTAAAGGATCTTTTCTATGCGAAACTGTAGCAAAACCTACTCAGAGCATCCCAGGATGTTACAAGCACACCGCTCTACCTATCTGGATCTCGATAGAGCATCCCAGGCTGTTACGAGCACACCGCTCTACCTATCCGTATTTTAAAGGACCTTTTCTATGCTACCTGCACAACCTGTCCACGGCCACAAAGTATCAACTTGATACTCACCATACATCATCCTGATGTACATCATCACATGATCAACCTTATCATCATAGCATCAACCTGATGCATATCATTTGGAGCAACATCCTGAAGCTCATCATCTGTGATCATCCTGATCATCATCATAGCATCAACCTAATGTGTATCATATGGAGAAACATCCTGAAGCTCGTCATCTGTGATCATCCTGATCATCATCATAGCATCAACCTGATGCATATCATCTGGAGCAACATCCTAAAGCTCGTCATCTGTGATCATCCTGATCATCATCATAGCATCATCCTGATGCATGTCATCTGGAGAAAAATCCTGAAGCTCGTCATCTGTGATCAACCTGATCATCATCATAGAATCATCCTGATGCATGTCATCTGGAGCAACATCTTGAAGCTCGTCATCTGTGATCAACCTGATCATACCATGCATCCACCTGATGCATACAATGTATCTACTTGATACATATCATCATACATGATCCACCTGATCATACAATGTAACCACCTGATACATATACAAATACATGATCCACTTGATCATACAATGTATCCACCTGATACATATACAAATACATGATCCACCTGATCATACAATGTATCTACCTGATACATATACAAAATACATGATCCACCTGATCATACAATGTATCTACCTGATACATATACAAATACACGATCCACCTGATCATACAATGTATCCACCTGATACATATACAAATACATGATCCATCTGATCATACAATGTATCCACCTGATACATATACAAATACATGATCCACCTGATCATATCCAGCATCCAACATGATGCATACAGAGCAGTAACTGGAGCATCGTCCTGAATCTCATCATCCAGTGCTTACATCCACAGCCATGGGAAGGATCCTCCTCTCACCATGCTTAGAATGGCTCCAGCAAATGTGTCCATCACTTCTTCCTCGAAGTGTTGTCAATCTGAAGAACACCAAGCCTCTCTCTGAAGTACTCGAACTTCACTCTGGCTAGTGGTTTCATCAACACATCTGCAACCTGCTCATCCGCCGCAACATATAGGAGCTTCACTTCTCCTCTCTGCACCATATCCTGGATATAGTGATATTTGATCTCAATGTGCTTCGACCTGTCGTGAAACACTAGGTTCTCAGACAGCTTCACACAACTCTGGATTTCACAAAAGATACCAGTAGCATCCAACAGGAGATCAAATAACTCAGACAGTAGCTTTCTAAGCCATACTGCCTCACAACTAGCCGAACAAGCTGCAACATACTCTACCTTGGCTGTACTCAGTGCTATGAAGGACTGCTTCCTGCTAAACCAAGAGATCACACCCGATCCCATACTGAAGCAGCACCCATATGTGCTCTTCCTATCTGCAGCACTTCCTGCCCAGTATGAATCAACATAACCCTGCAGGTTAAACTTTTGATTCGCAGCATACTTGAGCCCATAATCAATTGAACCCTTCAGGTACCTCAGAATATGCTTTATAGCAACCAGGTGAACACCTCTGGGATCCGTCAGGAACTGGCTCAATGTGTTCACCGCAAAGCAAATATCTGGTCTCGTGTTCTTCAGGTACATCAAGGACCCAATCATCTGACGATACACAGTGACATCAACCGGATCATATGAAGCAACGCACAGAAGCTTTAGGTTCGATGCCATAGGTGTGGCCATGGCCTTGCATTACATCATCCCGAACCTCTTCAGGATCTCTACTGCATACTTCCCTTGTCCAAGGAAGATTCCATCTGCACTCTGCCACACCTCCATGACTAGAAAAATAGTGCATCATCCCCAAGTCCTTCATCTTGAACTCGACAGCAAGCTTCCTCTTGGTGTCGGCAATCAACCCATCCTCACCTGTTACAAACAGGTCATCCACATACAATAGTAGTATCACAGGATTTCCTTCCTCAACCTTGTAGTAAAGGTTGGAATCTGCTTTACTCTTGGTAAATCCCAAACTGGATAGAAAGTTGTCTATCCTACCATACCAAGTCCTAGGAGCTTGCTTCAAGCCATACAAGGCTTTCTTGAACCTGCACACATATGACTCTCTATCATGTGTCTCAAAACCAAGTGGCTGCTCCACATACACTTCCTCCTCGACTACACCATTCAAGAAAGATGTCTTGACATCCATCTGGTGTATATTCCATTTCATCATTATAGCCAGAGCAGGTACTGATCTGATGGAAGTGTATCTGGCTATAGGAGCAAAAGTCTCTTCATAGTCTATTCTCTCTTTCTGAGAGAAGCCACGAGCTACAATCCTCGCTTTGTATTTTTCTATGCTACCATCTGCAGCATGCTTGATCTTATAGATCCACTTGGAAGTTACAACAGACTTCCCTTTAGGTCTTGGGACTCTATCCCAAACATCATTCTTCATGATCAACTAGTACTCCTCGATCATGGCATTCTTCCCGAATCCTGGGAACTTCAATATCTTCAATATATTCAATATATAACTTTGTTGCTGAACAAATGTTGTAGTCCTTTTGTAGGTGATGGTATACGATCTTTCCTACAAAACAAGTTAAATTGCATGATTAGAAACATCTCATAGTTTTCAGAACAAATTCTTACACATAAAAAAATATGTCATACAATCATGCAATTATCTTAGCCAATGCTTCAATACAACATTTATCCATATCCCGTAACTTTCTAGATGCCTTCCAATCTCTACCAGAACATTGTTAAGAGTGTGCACAACTCCCAACATGCCAGCAAAGAGGTTTCATTCTAGATAAGTAGCAATGGAATGTTGTACAGTGCCATAGGCCACTTACCCATCATATGCATATTAGTAGTATACTGTTCATTAATGCAATTATTCTAATATGCATAATACACAACCTAAGTCTAGGAACATAAGTGTATACATCATTGAACAAGTTTGTTTAAACAATCAAATGTACAAGAAATGATAATTTAAATACTTATCTTTGTTTGTTGTTGTTGGGTGGACTCCGTCTCAATCTTTGCTTCCTTGCAGTAACTATTGGAGTGTGCTCCCTCTTGATCTTTGCTTCCTGGATTACCTGTCCTTTGAACTTATATCCATCTTTGATCACTATGCATGCTTACTAGTATCATTGTTGTGTTATCCTTGATATCCCATACATAATCATACATTCATTAGTATAATATCAATACTATCAAAAACACAATAATCTTAAACATGTATAGTCATATTATTTCAAACACAGATAATAAACATTAGTAATCAAAGTTTTAGGGAGAACTTCTCTTACTCATGCATATTCATATTTTACCATAGAACTCTTCCGGTTAGTCATATCATCAATCAAGGTACGAGACATAATATGCATAAACCCATGATTACTAACTTCAATGAATAATCATTATCAATCATGCCATGTATACTTATATAAGAGATCCTAACACAAGGTAGGATTCTAACTTGATATAGGAAAAACATACCTGGATTAGCATGCTAGCTAGTTATGTCTAACATACCCGCATAATCTCTTCTTGTTCTCTTCAATGACTTGTGCTAGTAACCTGCATATCTCATAGGTTAACCATTATAGAACCAATTTATACATACCTCGTAAGTAGATCTTCTATGTGATCCATGACAATGGATGAATCTGTGTCTTCATGTCACCATGGTCATATGTTCTTGAACTAGAACATGATTTGTCTTTCTTGATGTACCTTTCATGTTAGCGGACAACATCAACGTCATACAACACCACAATGCATTAGTACAATCATAAGTGTCAAAACCCTAATCAATGAATATATTCTATCATGTGTTCATATTTTTATTAAGGTGATACAACAAGTCTAAAACTAATCAAGATTGTACTAATCTTAATGAGGACAAACATATCATAAACTTAATCATGAACAGATTTCGAAACATACCCGTAAGTCATACCTGTTGAGTTTGCTTGTAATCTTCTTATGTAAGGCCTTAGCCTCATCTCCCTCTGAAACTGGAACTTCTTCACTTATGCAGGTGACCAATCCATTCTCTTCTAGGATTAACCCAATCCACTTGATTTGCAGAAACTGGATCTGGAGCTGGATTAGGGTTTGTCAGGGAAACCCTAAAAATTCAAACTTTGAATTTCAAACTTCTAAAAGGATAGAAAGATACGCCTTGATGAGCTGATCAACCTGCTATACTCATAATTTGAAAACTGCAAAGTTTCACCCCTCAAAATTGCCTTTTAGATTTCTGGATTCACTAGGGAAGACCCTGAATTAGGGTTTGATTTTCCCAAAGCTTCACTTAACCAAATAGTTTGATCCAAATCCCTAAAATTTGATTTTTCCAAGGATCTTCCAACTATGATCACAGATTTCAAAAAATTCCCATTTTTGCAGAAGCCCTAATTTTTCACCTTTCCGATCAAAGTCCTGAACTAGGGTTTGATCAAGCCCGGCCTTCTGCCCAACCAAAAAATTCGATCTTGGTCTCTAAATTTCAATTTTGATGAGGAGAATCCAGCTGTGGTCTCCGATACAAAAAATTCCAACATTATCCGAAACCCTAAATTCTCAGAGCCATGAATGAAGGTGCTCAAAATCCAATTTTGTTTTGACAGAAATATGCACCTGATTGTTTCTGGTGTAACTCCTAAATTTCAGACCTTCAGGGTCAGAAAATTATTCCTATGGTATCCTGACCTGTTATCTTTCCAACCCCATAGTTCTAAACTCAAATTGATTCTATGAGAGAGAGTTATTCCAATTGTCGCAACATGACCTGTTTATGGGATAAAACAAGAGAGCAAACTTGTATGGAGTGCCACGTGTCACTGGTTCAATTTCGGCCTCTGAAAATTGTACCTGTGAAAGCACATTCCATTCCCTACCTGCCACTTTTTATGAAATTTCATTTGGAGCTTCCTATCCCAAGTTGTGACCTTTTTTCCTAGGTCACCTATTTATAACTAAGATCCGGAAGAGACATAAACCCTATATTGTACAGATCATAAATCTGAAAGTACAACGAATTAGAGGCTCTCCTTTGGACACAACGTACATGGGGCTCTTATATTCGACCTGGAATATTTTCAGATCCTCACACCTCACCGAAATGAATTTATAGCGAAAGTGCTACGATGACTGTTTTTTTCTATATCAAGCCCTAGCTTCGCAAGTGCAACAAGTGTCATAAATGCCATACCATGCCTTCTTTCAGGCTAGCTCTGATACCATGTTATTTTTTCAGAAATTTCAATCTAATATAGGATCTTAACTGAGAGAATAGCATGTACAACATATCTACAGCATATCAATCATGGACACAATAATGCAAGCACACAAGAGACACAGAGTTTCACCAAGGGAAACCAAGAAGGTGAAAAACCCCGCAACTTCCTTAGAGATAGATAGAGAAATGATACAACCCAAGTACAAGAGATAGTCCTCCTAGAAGCAGCTTATCCTCCTCCACTAGTGTGACATTCTCCAATGAGTGTATGTGTGAGAAGTGAATGATCAAACAGAGTGCCTCCCGCACTCTATTTATACATGACTTGACTTGCCTAATAACCTTTACTAGGTCGGCCTTAACTTAACCACATAACATAATGCTGACAGGGCCGACCCCCAATAGGGTGGTTTAATAACCCTTTAACTCACATGACTTTTACAAGGCCGACCCCAACAAGGTGGTCTAATAACCCATCAAGTATAAGTTATGACACTTACAATATAAATGACGACACTTCCATATAGAGGAATAATAACATCTCTATAGGAGTACAATATACATAGGTGAAATACATTCCGAAGTTACAATTACATCAACAAGAAGATTCACCCTTATAATATGGTGGTTCATGGTGCTTAATTTGGATCACATTCACAACAAATATACCAAGATCAGAAGTCTATGATCCAACTTGAAACCATTTTCACTAATATGTTGCAAAATGGTATAAGGCCCATGCTAAATAGGTTTGATCTTATGGTGTTTCTTGGATTTCAATCTCTACTTATCTAGGTAAACCAAACTTTGTTTCTGTTAGATTTTGAGCATTAATTCAACATACTCTAGGATCTTTACTGAGAGAATAACATGTACAACATATCAATCATATCAAGCATGTATCAAGCATATCAAGCAATCACATAAGACAATGGACACACAGAGTTTCACTAGGGAAAACCATAAAGGTGAAAAACCCCACAACTTCCTCAGAGATAGAAAGAGCAATTATACAACCAAAGAACAAGAGATAGTATTCTACTAGCAGCTACTCCTCCTCCTCAACTAGTGCACCACTTTCCAAGTAGTGTAGCAGTGAATAATGAGATGATCAAATAGAGAGCTCCCACTCTCTATTTATACTTGTCCTGACCAGCCTAATAAACTAACAGGGCCGACTTTTCTAACTCAGTCTAATAACCCATGGTTACATTAATCCTAGTCGACCCCTCACTAGGTGGTCTAATAACCCATCACAGCAAGTCACGACACTTGAGACACTTGTCAATACAAATGATGACACTTCTGTATAAAGGAATAATACCATCTCTATAGGAGTACAATATACATAGGTGAAATACATTATGAAGTTACATAAACATCAACACTCCCTCTTAACTAGGAAGGTATTTCTCGACACAAATCTGCTAGCACAAGTCTTCTTCTTTGGATCATCGTCACTGTATCATCGTCATCAAATCATCATCATCGAATCGTCATCACTATTGCTATCTCAATCAATATCCAATCTACTCGTCATAGGAATTTCTACAGAACCAGTCCTTTTTCATACTGGATGTAGGCCCGCCACCTGCGGGTCTTCATCATCTACAGAGCTAGCCCTTTTTTCATGTTGGATGTACATCATCAACATCTCTGCGAACAAGCCATCAAGTAGGTACACCTCGGGACTGATTACACTGCCTCTGCAAAACCTGCAAGATCTCCCAGGACTGATTACACTGCCTCTGTAAAACTTGCAAGAGAATCTCAGGACTGATCATATGCCTCTGCAAAACCTATGTACTATACTGTCACATCATCATCTTCAGATCATCGTCATCGTCCACGGAGCACAACCCAGATGCACACACACAACACTTACACTCACCGGCATGGAAGCACTTTCCTCTAACCATCCTGGAAAGGTTCAGCACTTACACTCACCAGCATGGAAGGACTTTCCTCTGACCATCTGGGAAAGGCTCACAACACTTACATCAACGACTATGGAAGGAATTTCCTCTGACCATGTCAGAATGGCTACAACAATTACATCACAACCATGGAAGAACTTTCCTCTGACCATGTCGAAAAAGCTCAGCAATTACATCACAACCATGGAAGGACTTTCCTCTGACCATGTCGGAAAAGCCACACCCAGCACTTACATCTCGCCATGGAAGGAATTTCCTCTGACCATGTGAGAATGGCCCAGCCCTTACATATCACCATAGAAGGACTTTCCTCTAACTATGTGAGAATGGCTCCGCCCACCCCTTACATTTCACCATGGAAGGAATTTCCTCTAACCATGTGAAAATGGCCTAGCCCTTACATCTCACCATGGAAGGACTTTCCTCTAACCATGTGAGAATGGCCCCGTGTGCATCTGTGTCTTCGGACTCATCACTTCCCCTTGGAAGGTATCTCGATCTGAAGTACACCAAGTCTCCCTCTAAAGTATTCAAACTTCACTCTGGCCAGTGGCTTGGTCAACAGATCGGCTATCTGCTCATCCGTCGCAACATACAGGAGCTTCACTGCTCCTCTCTGCACCATCTCCCTGATATAGTGATACTTGATCTCAATGTGCTTCGACTTGTCATGGAACAATGGATTCTCCGACAACTTCACACAACTCTGGTTGTCACAAGATATACAAGTAGCACTCACCTGGAGATCAAACAAATCAGAAAGTAGCTTGCTAAGACATACTGCCTCACAACTAGCCGAACAAGCTACGACATACTCTGCTTCGGTTGTACTCAATGCCACACAGGACTCCTTCCTGCTAAACTAAGAGATCATACCGGATCCCATTCTGAAGCAGCACCCCGAAGTGCTCTTCCGATCAATGGCACTGCCTGCCCAATCCGAATCAACATAACCCTCTAGGTTAAACTTTTGATTCACCTCATACTTGAGCCCATAGTCAACTGTACCCTTCAAGTACCTCAGAATATGCTTTGCAGCTATCAAGTGAACATGTCTCAGATTTGTCAAGTACTGGCTCAAGGTGTTCACCGCAAAGCAAATATCCAGTCTCATATTCGTCAGGTACATCAAGGACCCAATCATCTGACGATACATCATAGCATCAACCGACTCAGAAGAAGCATCACACAAAAGCTTCAGGTTCGATGCCATAGGTGTGGCCATGGCCTTGCAGTCCATCATCCCAAACCTCTTCAGGATCTCTACTGCATACCTCCCTTGTCCAAGGAAGATTCCATCTGCACTCTGCCACACCTCCATACCAAGAAAGTAGTGCATCATACCCAAGTCCTTCATCTCGAACTCGGCAGCAAGCTTCCTCTTCATGTCGGCAATCAATCTATCCTCACCTGTCATAAACAGGTCATCCACATACAATAGTAGTATCACTGGATTGCCTTCCTCAACCTTGCAGTAAAGGTTGGACTCTGCTTTTCTCTTGGTAAAGCCCAAACTGAATAGGAAGCCATCGATTCTGCCATACCAGGTCCTGGGTGCTTGTTTCAAACCATACAGGGCTTTCTTTAGTTTGCACACATGTGACTCTCGGTCATGTGTCTCAAACCCAAGTGGCTACTCCACATACACTTCCTCTTCAACTACACCATTCAAGAAAGCTGTCTTGACATCCATCTGGTGTACCTTCCATTTCATCACTACAGCTAGAGCAAGTACTGATCTAATGGAAGTGTATCTGGCCATAGGAGAAAAAGTCTTTTCATAATCAATCCCTTCTTTCTAGGAGAAGCCACGAGTTACAAACCTTGCTTTATATTTCTCTATGCTGCCATCTGCAACATGCTTGATCTTATAGATCCACTTGGAAGTCACCATAGACTTCCCATCTGGTCTTGGGACCACATCCCAAACATCATTCTTCATGATCGACTCGTATTCCTCGACCATGGAATCCTTCCATTCTTTCTTCTCTGCTGCTTCTTCATAATTAGAAGGTTCTTTGTTCATTATGTCACAGAGTAAAGCAACATAGCTAGTATGTGATCTTTTCCTTTTCCTTTCTCTGTGTTCCTCTTCTGGAATGCCAAACCTTTATGCATCTTGGATGAGCTCTCTAGCCCATGTTGGTTTCCTCTTGTGAGATTCCTTCTCATGGGATGGATCTATAGGTTGTTGTGGATCTTCTATTTCACGATCTTCTTCAGGAACTGCTTCATTCATGGTGGTGTCTTGAGTTCTAGATATTTTGGGTTCTTCATTATCTTCAACTGGTGTTTTCCTTGATTTGATGTATGCTGAGCTTTCATCAAATGTTACATCCCTACTGATATCAATCTTATTGAATCCTGGGAAGTAGATTCTGTAAGCCTTCAAGCTTTCACTGTAACCCATGAATATTCCCTTCTTTCCTGAAGGATATAGCTTTGTCCTCTTTTCTTTTAGGATGTGAGTGTATACTGGAAAACCAAATATTCTGAGATGGCTAACTTCTGGTTTCTTACCAGTGAACACTTCTTCTGGTGTTTTGTTGTCAAGTATCTTATGAGGTGTTCTGTTCTGCACATATACAGTTGTCCTTGCTACTTCAGCCCATAAGTGCATAGGTAGATCTTGGTCATGGAGCATTTCCCTAGCTACTTCCATGATTATTCTATTCTTCCTTTCAGAAACCCCATTCTGTTGTGGATTGTAAGGAGTAGTCAACTCCCTCTTAATCCCTGAATCACTACATAGCTTCTTGAAGTCTCCTGAAGTGAATTCTCCGCCATTGTCGGATCTAAAGATCTTGATCTTCATGTCAGTTTGGTTTTCTATCAAGGCTTTGAATTCCTTGAACTTGTCAAACACTTCATCTTTGTTCTTCAAGAAGTAAACCCAAGTCTTACTAGAGAAATCATCAATGAAGGAAACATAGTATACATACCCACTCAGAGAACTGGATGACATCGGACCGCATACATCAGAGTGGATGATTTCCAAGATTCTTTTTGCCTTGCTTTCATTGCTTGGAAATGTCTTCTTTGTGTTCTTTCCCTTTGCACAACCTTTGAAAATGCCTTCATGTTTTTTCTGGATTTCAGGAAGACCTTCTACAACTTTGCTTGCAATTGGTAATGCCCTATAGTGCATGTGTGCAAGCCTTCTATGCCAAAATTCACTTGGTTCTACTGAATCATGGACCATGGCTTGTTCTGGTTGGCCCTTCAATTTGTATAATCCTCCCTCTTGCTCTCCAATCACAACTGCATCATCTATATTCTTACCTTTTCCACATTAGGACTTGGCCATCTACAAATGCAACCCTCATGCCTTTTGAATCCAATGCAGATATGGAAAGCAGATTCTTCTTGAGACCTGGAACATATAGTACATCTTTCATCTTCATAGACTTTCCAGAGTCTAGTTTATAGGAGGCTTCACCACTCCCTTTTATTGGATACTGGTAGTCATCCCCAAGTTTCACCTTGTGGGGTGATTCATGTTCAGATAGGTTCATAAAGGATTCCTTGAATCCTGTCATGTGTTTAGAAGCCCCACTATCTATAAGCCAATCATTACTTCCATGAGTAATGGTTCCAGTGAGAGAAGAAATCAAAACATATTCTTCATCACTTGAAGAATCTTCACTTTCTTCTCTATCCCTCTTCCTGGGAGGTTCATCATCCTCTGCAACATGAGCATGATGTCTTCTTTTGAAGTTCTTCTTCTTGTGAGAACTATCTTTCTTTTTTCTGGGAAAATCTCTTGAATAGTGTCCCTTCTCATTACATGTATAGCAACGGACATAGGACATGTTCCTTCGAGGTTTGGGACTACCTCTCTGCTTCTGATGGTGATGTCTTTCTTTCTTTCCATGATGGTGAGCCTTCTTGTCGCCATGTCTTTTGGAGTGTGCTGTGAGAGCTTGGTCTTCATTCCCCATCTTCTCTTCTCGAGCTACAATTCGAGCTTCTTCCTGTGAGCATTGTTCCCACAGTCTACTGAAAGTGATAAGTTTCTTCCTAGCACAAATCCCTTGGATGAAGGAATCCCGTGACCTAGGAAGGCCATTAAGAGTGGTCGTTACCACGTCTCCATTTTCTATATCTTCTCCCACAGCTTCAAGTTGTTCTTTTATCTGGGAGACCCTTGAGAAATAAGACTGCATAGTCTCCGCATTCTGGATCTTGATATTCTTCAATTGATTCCTCAAGGTCATCTTTCGATTTATGTTCTTCCCTTCAAATAACTTGGTTAGGGAATCAAACATCTCCTTTGGTGTCTTTAGGGATGACACATGGGGTATGAGTGATCTTTGATAGAATCAGCCATGATCCTCTTTTCCTTGACCAAGTTCTTCTTGTGAAGAGCCTTAGCCTCTTCTTCCTCTGGGACAGGGACCACTTCTCTTATGTAAGTGTCCAACTCATTTTCTTTCAGGATTAACCCAATCCTATACTTCCATGCTCAGAAGTTATTAGCCCCTTCAAGCTTATCCTCAAGCTTGGTGTGGTGAGACATCTTTAAAAGTACTTCAAATGGAAATAGAAAAGATTTAGGTCTTACCACTTGATTTGCTGAAAACTGGATCTAGTCCCGGATTAGGGTTTGTCAGAGAAACCCTAAAAATTCAAACTTTGAATTTCAAACTTCTGAAAGGATAGAAAGATGCACCTTGATGAGCTGATCAGCCTGGTATAGTTAGAATTTGAAAACTACAAAGTTTCACCCTTCAGAAATGCTTTTCAATCTCCTGGATTCACTAGGGAGCCTGAATTAGGGTTTGAGTTTCTCGGAGCTTCACCCAACCAAAAAGTTCGATCCAAAGCTCTAAACTTCGTTTTTCCAAGGAGCTTCCAGCTATGTCTTTAGATTTCAGAAATTCCTATTTTTGTGGAAACCCTAATATTTAGGGCCAAAACTAAAAGTGCTCAAAATTCAATTTTGACTGGATAGAAAGATTCACCTTGCTGAGGAGATTCAATCTATCATATTTCTTTTCCAAAATCTATGGAGAGAAACCCAATAAACAAGAAACCCTAGTTTCCGCTACTGTACAATGTCTTCTTCTCAGGTTAGCTTTGATACCATGTTAGATTTTGAGCATTAATTCAACATACTTTAGGATCTTTACTGAGAGAATAACATGTACAACATATCAATCATATCAAGCATATCAAGCAATCACATAAGACAATGGACACACAGAGTTTCACTGGGGAAAACCATAACGGTGAAAAACCCCACAACTTCCTCAGAGATAGAAAGAGAAATGATACAACCAAAGTACAAGAGATAGTCTTCTACTAGCAGCTACTCCTCCTCAACTAGTGCGCCACTTTCTGAGTAGTGTAGAAGTGAATAATGAGATGATCAAATAGAGAGCTCCCGCTCTCTATTTATACTTGTCCTGACCAGCCTAATAAACTAGTAGGGCCGACTTGTCTAACTCAGTCTAATAACCCATGGTTACATTAATCCGGGTCGATGCCTCACTAGGTGGTCTAATAACCCATCACAGCAAGTTACGACACTTGCAACACTTGTCAATACACGTGACGACACTTCCGTATAGAGGAATAATACCATCTCTATAGGAGTACAATATAGATAGGTGAAATACATTCTGAAGTTACATATACATCAACAGTTTGCAATATGAAAATGTGGAGGTATTCGATGTCATTCATGAAGTAGACGCATCGAGCAATAGATTAGCATAGTGTTGTAGACGCCACGAGAAGTAGATGAGCATACTGTTGTGAGGAGTATACACCGCGAGCAATAGATGAGCAAAGTTCTATGAGGAGTAGAATCCATGAGGAGTAGATAAGCACGGTGCCACGAGGAGTAGGGTTGGTCGCGGAGAGAACAATGCGAGGAGAAAATACCCTAATGGATTTCAAGAGAATATTGTGAGGAACAAAGGAGATTGACAGAGACAAAAAAGGGGAAAAATGTCTTCGATAAGTCTCCTAGAGCAACAACAAGTCATTTGAAGAGAACATTAATGGTAACATTTTTTCCCAAAAATCACAATTTTTCATTTAGGGTTTGGAATCAAAATTTTCATGATTTTTTTCGGTTAGGAATTTCATTGAAGAGCTTTGAAACCTTGTCCATCTTTCCTTCTTTATAGAGACCATCAATAACTGCACTATAAGTAACGACATTGTGACATATGGGAATTTCATTGAAGAGCTTCCTAGCCTCATCCAAATTTCCCTCCTTGCAAAGGTGATCAATCAAAGCAGTGTATGTAAAGACATCAGGGTTATACTCATATTTTAACATTTTATACAGTATTTCATTGGCCTCTTGGAGCTTACCTTATTTTCATAGTCCATTCGTGAGTGTACTAAATACGATTGTGTTAGGCTCATGGCCCTTTTGCAGCATAACAACCAACAAATTGAATGCCATGAATGGAATGTGAATGTATGATGAAAGACCAAAGGAATGGAATGTGAATGTAGAATCTCTTTTAGAAGTACCACTAAAGACAAAAGGAGTGTGGAGGACACTTTGTAATGTGAGGGAAAAAAGTTAAAATTCCCTTGCATATGTTCTACAAGACTCTTTTTTTTTAAACTATGTATGAAGTACAAAATTAAAAGTTTGAAGGATCTTTGTTCCATCATTTTATTTAAATTTGTATAATTTTTTGAGATGTGGTTGCCATCATAGGGGATTCTAGAATTTTTTGTATAGACATATGAAGTCATTCTTATTGCACATGTTCATATATTTTCAAATCTTATTTTGTCTTTAGTATTAGGACCTAAGTTTTGAAAGGAAAAATTTAACATTATAACCTATTTTCCATTTTTAGGCAGTCTTATTAGGAGCATCCTCTTAGTGCAAAACCACCTAATTGCCCCTAGAATATCACTCGAGGTCAAAGACCCTAGAGAGAGAGCATATGTCATGTGTCCTATAAAGTTCATTTTCCTATGCAAGGCCCTTATCTTCCTTCCCAACCATGTCCTAGGTCCCTAGACCCATCACAAATGTCAAAAACCAATTAATGAAAGGCATATCTCATATCCCACTTAGAGGACTCGTGTGTTGCTAGTGCTCATTCAATACTCTTGAGGCTCAAAAAATTCAGCAATACCATGAGGAAATTATTTTCCTTGACCAACCATGTTCAATGACCTAAGACCCATCCTTAATGGGTAACGTTCCCACTGGCATCCATATCCAACCTCGATGCCAAAGATACCCTAGAGATGGTTTGTATTGTGGTTTGCAAGTGTTCTTCATGGAGATTGAGCCAAATAAATGGTGTCTAGTACCTAAGGACCAATTATTTTCCTTTGATAACTATAGAGTTAGATATATAGAAGACCTTGATTTAAGGATTAATCCCTTTGTTTCCCTCTAACCAATTTTAGACCTCAAAGACCATTTTCAATGCACAAAACTTAATCATGGCACTTGTCTACCACTCAGATGCTAAACAACCCTCATCATGGCCTAGAGAATGATTCATGGTGTGGTCTCGAAACAAATTCTCATTCACAACATGCAGTGTGGTTTAATGATGGTGCTTATATCTCTCTGGTATGATAAAGATATTATATAAAGGTATTTTGTGGTGATTTGAGAATGTGTTCAACACTAATCATAGAAGCTTTGTGGACTAAAAGTACTAGTCCAACATTGATTGCATTTATCATTCTTAAAAATGAAGAAATATTCTAGTTATATATGATGTAGTGGTAAGTCTCTCTTATGCTCGAACAAATCATTGAAATAAGCATTCCTTAGCATACAACTTGGATTGGTTGAAGTTGTCTCTAATAAACAAGGAAGATCAAGGTATATCAAGAGAAATTAGGCACTATAAGAACCTTTTGGAAACCTATTGTAGTGCAACTGGAATGGAAGTGAACCTGAATAAATCTTGTTTATTTTTCAAAATAATGGAAGAAAATATCGAAAGACTGACTTATCAAATATTTTCTTTAAACTATGGTCCTCTAGACCAAGGTCTAAATACCTAGGTTTTAATTTAAAAACCAAATTATTACAAATTTGTAGAATGGTTGGGGATATTCAAGAGGATCAAAGCTAGAGTGACATGTTGGTGCCACACGTGGTTGTCTTGAGCCTGTAGGTTGGTGTCGGTTAATTCAGTATTGGACATTATGTTTTTTTATTGGCTAACCATAGAACATGTTCCAAACAAATAATAGACAAGATAAGGATAAATTGTTTTAAATTTCTCTTCCAAATGTCTATCTTCATAAAAAAACTTTTCCCTTGTAAACTATGTCAGATCTCCATGTGTCAACTACCACATCAAGAAGTGTACCTCCCTAACATTGATCCCAATATAAACGTACATTGTAATGTGCTTATATAGCATAAGTAGCAAATGAATTACAATATATGAAAAAATTCAAATGTCATCATTGGTTCAAATGTGTGTGCTGTCTATTTTTTACCCTCGTATTCAAACTCAGGTTATTTACATTGAACAAAATGGCCTTGTATTGGACATATTATTTCTCTCAGGATCCTTTGTGTTGATTAATTGAAGTCATATTGTTGTCATCACCTAGTTTTTGAACTTTTGTGTTTACATCTATTAGACATCCTTTATGTTGGTATTTGATTGAATTTCACTGTGTTTTCTGACTGTCATTGAGCATCCCTATTTGACTATACCTCAGCTGCATCATCTCTCTCTCTGGTTTGTACTTACCTTCTAGTAGGGTAAGCTAGTTCCTAGTGTTGACTTCCCTCTAAGAGGCTCAGATCATTCTAAAATTAAAATTTATGAGTATAAAGCAGGAAGGGCCCCACACTCCAGGTAAGTACCCTAACCTCCTCTTAATTAGAATTTTTACTATTAGTCTTATACTATTGGTTACATGTTAGTGAAGATTACTTTAACACAAGGATACCTTGTAGAATCCTTCAAAGAACTAAATTTTCTAGTTTCCTTTTCCTAGTCTCTTATCCCTTTCGAAATACCAAATTCTTGTAAGACTCTCATTTGAACTAATCTTGTCAAACATGGCTCTATTTTCCTCTTCTGACACTATGTTGGGAACAAATGAGTCCACCTTGATAATGTCTATTATATTTGGTTAGGGATGTTCCTCATACATTTTCTAAAATTTCTGAATGAAGAGCTCTGGAAAGTCCCTTAAAATTGTATTTCATTGATCTCACCTTCCACTTCATTGATATGTGTACCTTTATTTTAATTCCATTGCGAGATCATCTAGTTTGGACCTTCCTTATATGGTGATGATAAAAACTCACAATTATTGTACGGAACACATTTGGAAAATATTCCTTGAGAGGGCATGGATCCAGTTATTCATCAATTTCAAAGACTAATTAAATCAACATCAAATATTAATTGCATTTGTTAAAGGTGCATGGGTTTAATAAGACCTAGAGTACTGAATTTGAAAAGTCAAAGGATAGACACAATATTACATTTCTTGATGTTGAATTATATGTCATTGATATGCCCTTATTTGAATTTTAGCTAACTATATATCTGATTTGATCAAGTGAAGGTAGAACCAATAGGTACCTGTCAGATATTTCTTCGTTGAGTGAGGGAAGCTCGGGACAAACAGATGGAAATGCGTCTGCATCTAGTAGATCTGATAGGCGAAGAATGACCAGAGGTGAAAAGGTCAAAAGAAAATTCCGTAGACATATGGAATTTTTTCTTGCTGAAGCAAGATCATGCTCCTACGATGATGAGAGCATAGGAGACATAGAGGTGCCACTCAGGTATCAACATTTGGTGAAAGAATAGGTACCTAAGGAATTTCTTTCGTTGAACACTGACTTCAGTATCGACATTCAGATGTATCGCATTGCACCATCCTCACTATATGGACTGGGGCTATTTTCCATGGATGGAATAACTGTAAAATATAATACAGTGATTGAATTGATGGACTATGTTGGACCATGTTATGACTACAACCATTGGATTGTGTTGGTCCGCAGTTGGCCAACATTTAAAATATACGCGCAACACTTATACGGTTCACTTGGAGAAGAATCCTAGGTACGAGCGACATCTCATGATTCCAGAGAGGGAGTGGAAGGCACTGATTGAGGATGAAAAAGAGAATAAATTAAGAAAATAAGGAAAGATACCACCTGGTCCCACAAGGTAAATTACATCTTGAATTGATTACCTTCAATTTTATTTATATCTAAAAAAACGTGTGGTGCATAACATACTCGAAACTTTTGATTATAGGTTTCCTGACACTTCGAAGGCAACATAAGCAAGGATTTCCAAACATGCACAGCATAAGCTAGGCCAATGTGGCTACTTGAAGTTACAATCACGAATTATAATTACCAAAATACCTTAACAATATCATTTGTATCACCTTGTAACTTTTGGGTAATTGCATCCAATAACATAAAAAATAAATACTCTTATGCAATGCAGGGCGACGACTTTGGAACTAAAAC
The DNA here is from genome assembly GCA_027924585.1 of Larix kaempferi. NCBI lineage: Eukaryota > Viridiplantae > Streptophyta > Pinopsida > Pinales > Pinaceae > Larix > Larix kaempferi. Next base: position 8,495,833 of record BSBM01000827.1, read on the forward strand.
CACAGAGGAAGACCTCAAGCTTGGTTACAATTCCGACTATAAATCTGTCGTTGAACGACGGAAAATCTTGGGGCAGATCCTAAGATCCATTGTGCAATATAAGGTAAATAAAAATTAATCCACATTAACCTTTCATCACTTATAAAAAAACATTCATGTTTGACATTGTCCGTATAAAATTTAAAGTGTTACATATTGGTTTTAATCAGAGGAGAAGCACTATGAACGATCTCGTAAGTAGTGTAGAGCAATGCGCTAATAGCAGAGTTCTGCCAGAAGATGCTTCTCCCGTGCAACCCCACAATGGTGCTATGTTGACTGAGCTCCATGACAGTAATATGGCTGGAACTTAATCATATACTTGATAATTTCGTAGTTATTGATTTTGTACTTTTTTTTTTACTTTTACATCTAGCATTGTGTCCTTAAATTTTTTTTGGTTTCAATGGCAAAGAATGTTGTAATCTAGTGTCCTACAGCTGAAGAGGAGCATAGGGAAGCGATTGCAATGATGCCGACTAGTGCACCAGGTAAATAATTACATAGTATAGGTTTTTTTAACATTCTTGAACTACTTCATTGATATTTAAAACCTGGCCTTATAAATTTAACATTTTTTTATTTTTCAAGGTGATGCCCCGTCACAATGGATTCCATGCCGCGATTATCATACCAAGAATACATTGCGTGCGAGGCTGCAAGAAGAAACAACTTCTAAAGAGCACCCAGCAAATCAAGATGACATTGAAGATGATGAATTACTTAAGAAGTATAGGAAGAAGACTAAGAATGTTTGATGAAATATGATATTATTATAATTAGATAGACATATGTACTGTACTTGAACATATTTTGGATGATATACCTCATTTATAAAAACTGGTTTTTTTTACATTTGCCTTTGAATGAATTCCTGCATAACTTTTGTTTCATTCCCTTTGAATGAGTTATTGCATACTTTTTTGTACTAATTAAGGTAAAAGATGAAATATAGATGGTTAGTACTTAATTATGTTAAAATCTAAGTTGCAGGCAACGGGCTACCCCGCTACGTCCCATGTCCGTTTCCGTACGGAAACGACGAAACACGTATGGAACGGGACTGAAACACATTTCAAAAAATGTGAAACTCGTTTCAAAATCGGAAACCCGTTTCAAAATCGTGTTTGGAAATTTTGCCACATTTCCGGCCGTCAACGCTCAGTCCGCCAAAATTTTAATTTTTTAATGAATTTTTGAGTTCCGATTTAGGGTTTAGCTAGCCCGGCATTGCTCAGCGATTATCTGAATCGTGAGTTTGTGTGAACCTTATAAATACATCATTGCTCAGCGATTATCTGAACTGTGAGTTTGTGTGAACCGTGAGCATTAGCGTGAGCCTGAGTTTAATACTAAAATGTGTTGTTTGGGTCGCTTTTTTATTTACCATGAAGCCAATTCAATTTCATTTTGAACATTAATTTTACCTCAAAGCCCGAACATGTCTGAAGCCGTTATCTTTTCAAGAGTAGGTGTCAGAATCAGACAAGTCAATTTTTCATTGGATTGGATTTTATTTAACTTCAAAATTAATATAAAAGGGGTTACTATTATTTCATAATTCATCATCCAGAATCCTAATTTAATTTGTCGATTACTATGGAGTTGGCCTTAAAACGTATCAACTGAATCCAAGTGAAAAGATTCGAGCCACATTGGTCATTAAAGTGACGACCCTATCATCGTTCAAATCATTTAGTGTACATTTTCTATTTAAAAAATTATTGATTTTATAAGTTCGAGTTTTCCTCTTTACTGGAACAATTTTTTTACAAATAATCAAGTTGAGGATGTTGGTATCATGTTGAACTTCTAGGGTTAATCCTGTGCATGAATTGTTGAACCTTTATGATGACAATAACTACCACGGTTTTGAGCCTCCATGAGCTCAGTGATTATATTAATACTTGCATTATGGAATCACTTATGAAATTATGAGTATATTCGTAAATGTGATGTTACATGTATGACTATGACTATGATTTCTAATTTTGTTGAATTTAAAATTTTAATCTGTAAATAATTATTATATATATATATATATCGCGTTTCCCCGTTTCCTAAATTTTGGGGGGTCACGTTTCCTACTCGTCCCCGTTTCCCCGTTTCGTGCAACTTAGGTTAAAATCAAAAGGAAATCAAACAACTTTGTACCTTATTTTATATCAACGTTCTTGCTTAGCTTTACAATTACATTTTATCAATTTTGTATATATTTAATGCATATTTTCTAGTAGAATATAGACTGGGTATTGGAGAATTGAGAGAGATGTGAGGGGGGGGAGGGGCCATACGAGCTTCTGCCTTCATGTGGCTGGCCCTGTTCAGTATAGAATAATTTATTGGAGTTGTTTAATCTTGGAGAAAACCTCCCTCAATCAAATGGAGCGATATCAAAGTCAATGTTGACTTCATTGCTGCTCCAGATCGAGGGAGGTTTGCTCCAATATTAGATAGCTCCAATAAATAATTCTCGAAACCAAGAGGAGCTTATTCACGAGTGTTATTTAGTTATTTATCTATCAATTTTTTAGTTTTTTTTATCATCGAGTAAATCGATGTTTGAATCCAGGATGATGAGGGGCTAGTCCAAAAAGAACGCTCAGAAGGTGATGGGAAGCATTGTAAAGGTATGTTGACATTCTCATAAATATGCATCTTAGACTAGTAAATAATGGTACAAATATGGCTTGTATTTATTTTGTATATATTTATGGAGGTTGAGTGATTTGGCACTACAGGTACTAGACAAACATAACGATGGATGAGATGTGATTAGGAGAGGTATGTTGTTTCCAATTTCATTCCAGATTATGTTCATGTTATGTATTTCATGAAATATTATGTTCATGTTATGTATTTCATGAAATATTATGTTCATGTTATGTATTTCATTCCAAATTATTTTCATTTTATGTATTTCATTCCAGGTTAGTCAACCAAAATGAACCAATTCTTATTGCTTGAAAACCTCCAAGATGTTGATTGCACTTATGTAAGTAGGCTAGAAGTGAAATAAATGACTCAGGAAGTCCTAATGGTATCTAATGTTATAATTATGGTTAGGTTAGGGTTTGAAGGAGAAAATAGTAGATCAATAGTAGTAAATTGAACAAGACAAATTTAAGGCATAATTTTCATCTTTTTCAAGTTTAACACTCCCTAATGATCACTGTGTTAAAGTTAAGGTTTCATCTTTCAAACTAGATACCATCTCCTTAGGTGATCTCTAAGAGGAGTCCCCTAAACTACATAATCAGATCAAGTTCACATATGCTCCTACATTAGAAATGACCTAAAAAATAAGTGTACTATATCCATTTGTGACCTTTACTAAATCACCATGGTTAGAATTGAGCTCACAACCTATCTCCTCCCTCTTGTGCATGATCCATCCCTCATCATATCCAATAATTTGAGGTCCAAATGTGCCTAGAGGTGCTTCTTTTATGCCCAAGATTGCATCTATTCCTAGAAGGATACATTGCACTAATCAAGAAAGGGTGGGAATGCTTGGAAGGATTTTACACTAAACAACACTTGAGATGATAGTTGAGTCTCCTACCACCACTATCTTCCAAATCCATTTTTCCTTGACAATTAGTAGGCCCATTGTACAATGCTAAGGATTTTTCTTCAATATTTATTGAAAGCTCGAGTCCCCACTCCTATGGGGTGGCTTACTATTCACCAAGGAAACAATATAAGTCTTTACCCCTGTATTTGAACAAGGCTCGGACCCTATGTTCTACGTTAAATATTGAAATCAGGGTGATGTTCAACTTTCTGATGGAATTAGACCTAGAAACTGGAGCAAACGTTCTCTCATAATCAACTCCCTGTCTCTGGAATATTCCTCTCACTATGAACTTGGCCTTGTACTTCTCAATGATTCCATCATCTTAAATTATGCTTTAACCTTGTACAACTACCTAGAATCAATCATTGATTTCCTCACTAGTCTCAACACAATCTTCCACACATCATTATTTTCAATGGAATTATACTTCTCTATCATGGCATCCCACCATACTTGCTCAATTGTTTCCTTCTCATAACTGTAAGGATTTGCATCAATTATGGAAGCAATTGGAACAACATAATTTTTAAACTTTTACGGGGATATATCACTCGAATAGATGTCTTTGGAGCTATAACTTGCTCTTCTGCCTCTTGCAATGTTGAGTAAGCCATCTTATATTTCTGGCTGTATTAGGTAGTCTTGAGGTATCCACTCTCGCATTAAAACTTGAATGATTTGCTTATTGTTTTGCTGCAATTTGCAAATTGAAGCTTGGGATAACACTCTATTCTCCCTTCTTTACCTTTCTAGGGGGATCCCGAGACTTAGTTGACCAAGCATCCTCATCAAACTTCACATCTCAACTTATTGTTGTCTTTCAATGTGTTGGGAGGTAAATCTAGTGAGGCTAGGAGATCTCCATGAGGGGAAATATGAGATCTAAAATGGACCTCTTATGAAAATTTACTAAAAAAAAAGAAGAGAATGCTTCTTTTCAACCAATACAATCTAATAAGATGATGATGTCAACCCCATGGGTGAATAGTGTTGAAAGCAAAGAAATAAAATTATTTTTTTGCACATATTTTCAATTTATCTTATGGGTTTACTAAAATTATTGTGTAGGTACTTGTTGGATGTCAATATTTCATAACTCTTACTTTATTAGATTCCTTAGGAGGCCATTTTATACTCCAAATTCTAATGATCGTGACCCACACAAATACCTTTAATGCTATAAGGTTCAAGCTTGGATATCTTCCCATTAGGAATATTGATATACAAAGGACAAATGCTTCTTTTGGTTTCTTGTCCTTGTGAGGGTACTTGTTAAGAATGTACATAACTGTATAGAATTCCTTTTCCCAAATACACATGAGTAGATCCATATCATGGATCATTTCTTTGGTTGTCTCATTGATGGACCCATTCTTCCTATATGTAAACCCATTCTATTGAGGGTTGTAAGGAAATGGCATATACATGTTGATCTCTGCATCCTTGCAAATGGAATCAAAATCCTTGGAGGTAATAATATTTTCCATTATTTGTCTCAATACCTTAATATTCTTACTTTTCCAACTCTCCACAAGAGCTTTGAACACATGGAACCTACTGGACACTTCATCCTTTGTATTCTTAAAATATATCTTGGGTTTTCTAGAGGAGTCATCAATAGAGGAAACATAATAAATGTTACATGTCATTGAGATTGATAACACTAGTCCACAAACATATAAATTAATCAAATAAATAAACCTTCTTGATTAGTGCTTATTGCTAGGGAAAAGAAAATCATGGCATGCTTGCTGAGTGCAACTTTTCTTCTCTATCTTGCCACTCGACAATCTTTGCACCATGTCCTTCAAGAGAGGTAATGCTACATAGTGTAGGTGACCAAACTTCTTGTGCCAAATCTTGCACATAGTCATCATTGTTATGCACCAAATCACACTGATCCATTGGATCAACAAGCATTTTCCATAGGCCATCCTCTCTTATACCTTTGGCAAAAAAAAATATTTATGTTACAGAAAAAATAATATTTTTTCAAAATTCGTTGCATTTATGTTGCATACAATTTTATTAAAATAAATCGCAACATACCTTCAATGGTATTACACATTCCCCATATCTCACTTTTATAGGTTGGTATGTCTTATCTTGACTGATTCAGGCTCTTTATACCATGTTTCCAATTCCAAATTACATGGGCACCACATGGTAGTTTCGATATCTCTCTTCTTGAGGTTGGCATAGTTTACCTTGTTTGTATTAGAATCTCATTGTATCTTGATGGTGTGGCCCATGCACATTGATTTAGTCCAAACATATTCCAATGCACATTGATACAATCCATGTTCTGAAAGCAATTGGTACAAATTTAGGTTAACATTGATGCATTGTAAGTATCATATTTGAAGGAATTTTTACAAATTCATTTTTAAGAGGCCTGGAGATGTAGTGTCATTATAAAGATTTTAGGTGATGCATATTTTTTCCTAACTAGAATTACAATATACACATTAGTGAGTGCTTGCCTGGAATGTAAGTAGCATGTTTACATGCTTCTTGGTAACCTTGAAAATATTCTAGCATGGATTTTTTTTATTTTTGTTTTAATAAAATGCCTCCTTTAGCTACCAATAGTATCAAAAATGTTCATGACATTCTACAAGAAAATATTGGCCACTTAAGATGCCACTACAAGAATGCCAAAAAATGGGTGGGTTAAGAACAAAAATGCCCATGAACAAGACTAATTTAGCACCTTGGGAAAAATATAGACCATGAAAGTGTCCAAGGCATGAAAAATAGTCTACATAGACACTACTAACATGCCCAATGACATGGAATTACATTTCAGTTTACATGGTAAAATTAAATTGTATATGAATCTAGAGCATTGTTTATGTCCATTGTTATTTAAATTGGATTTTTGGATAGTTCTATTCCAACATTCTGTGTAAAAACATTTCTAATTTTTAATTGCATATGAATCTATATTCATGTTTATTCTCTTTGCTTTTCCAGTTGGATTTGTGGCCTATTTTGCCGCAAATTTTCATATAAAAATATTTTTAATTGTTTTCTTGCAACATTTCATATAGAACATTTTAAATTGTTGAATTACATATGAATGTACAGAAATGTATATGCTATTTGTTTTTTCATTTGGACTTGTAGAGATAAGTGACCAGCCTAATCATCAAATCTTGGCACATTTTGGGTAGAAACAACCCTACAAATCAAATTTTCTATGGTGAATAGTGTCCAGCAGTTGGAAAGATGATCTTAAAAAGCAGTGACTACGTCAATAAAAATTTTAAACAAAAATCCCCAAACAAATGGTATTCAAACATATCTACATACATAGGTGCAACAATTCATTGGTTTGCAAATTTTGGACAGTTTTTACACGGTTATGATTCATTGGTAGATACTTGTATGATTGTACTTATGAAATAAGATGCTTCCCACGCATAATTAGGACAATGATTGTACAGTTATGTGCATTGTATGTTAATTCATAGGCATAATTAGGACAATAACTTTGCAATTATTATAGGTCAATCAGATAACATACAATGCAAAGTTGTAAGAAAGATAAATAGAGATATAAGGAAGGAACTTTGCAAAGATAAACAGAGTTAAGGAATGTTAGAATTATCTATATTCTTTCAATTTCATCTAAATATAATCTATGAAATCTGATTTTAAGGCTTAATGCAACAATGCAAAGGATGCAAGGTTTCTATTTGTGCTTGAGGAAATAAAAAAAAACTAATGCAAAACTCAGTCAAACAATCTCCCAAGAGTATCCTTTATTCATAATCTCCTAAAAGTGTCCTCTATGGATAGCATAGCATTGCCAGAATATACAATTCAATATTCTATAGAATTTCTAATTATGTGCATCCACGAAATAAAAGGTTACAAACAAAAGAATCCAAAAGATCAATAAAAACATAACCATTAATGGTATTCAAATAGAGAACATATTGTACATGAATCATGCACACATAAAAAATAGACATTATCATTAGAACAAAATAGAAAATAGACATCCGACAAAAAATACAGGGCCATAAATGATAGGAATTAGCATAAATCTTGGAAATCTGAATTCTAATTTACAATTTATCCCAATGGAAACTTTTCAGGTGTGCATTGAGGTTAAAAGAAAAAGGACAGATCAAGGATTATTTGCTTCATTAATCCTAGTCCTTGACCTTTTATTTTGAACTTTTAAATAAAAGGTTAGTATCAGTTTTATGAAGATGTTGAACTATTTATGCTTTTCTACGACACTTTTTACACCCATGGTATATGTAAATCCAATATGCACATGAAAAATATAATTTACATTTTGCAATCCAACTTCTAATGTGTAGCAGTTCCTGAAGTGTTACTTGGCTGCATTTCAATGAACTTGTTGTGCATAGGAAAATGATTGTTACAACAATAACTAATGCAAAATGCAATTTTACCCTTTCCTAAAATTGGAGCATATCAATAGGAATGTATTATTTTTGTAGATGAGCATCACATTTAACATCCATTTAAAAATCAATTGAAATGAGATAAATTGTTCTAATATTTTGCTAAATTTTAATCATATCCATGCGTGAAACTAAAATATTACAAAGAATTTGTAAAATGAAACAAAAAATTTAGAGGAAACATATTTTGCTAAATTTTAATCACATCCATGCATGAAACTAAAATATTACAAAGAATTTGTAAAATGAAACAAAAAATTTAGAGGAAGCAGACTCCATCAATGTTGTTCAAAACCTGAAACAGAGAGCACACGTGACAATGAACCATATTAAATAGAGATAATAAAAATCCAGCATATCATTGAAATCATTTCTCAAGAAATAGAAAACAACAGATGAAACACTCATTTTCACCCTTTCCTAAAATTATAGCTTATCATTAACAATGTATTATGTTTGTACATGAGCATCCCATTTAAGTTTCATTTAAAAGTCAATTGAACTGAGACAAACCATTCCAATATTTTGCTAAATTTCAATCACATCCATGCAGGAAATTAAAATATTAAAAAAATTGGTAAAGGAAGCCAAAATTTAGAGGAAGCAAAACCATCAATGTTATTAAAAACCTGAAATAGAGAGCACAAGTGATAATGAAACAAACTAAATAGAGATGATAAAAATCAAGCATATCATTGAAATCATTTTGACATTAGCATTGTCTTCTATCAGTGAAGATCACATTTAACTTCCATAAACAAATAAACAAGAGATTTGAAAATAAGAGCAAGCATTCCATAAACAAATAAACAAGAAATTTGAAAATAAGATAAGGATTCCATAAAAAAAATAAACAAGAGATTTGAGAGTAATATTAAGCATTCCGATATTTTGGAAATTTTTTAATCACATGCATCTCATAAACTAAAATGTTATAAAGAATTTGTAAAAGAAAAACCCAAAATTTAGAGAAAATAGACAAAATGAAAATCCAACATACACATCATTTTGTTGCTCTGCATAGCAACAAAAGCATAAAGGAAAAATAGAAGGGGCATAAATTCTCTGCCATTTGAGTGTAGATGAACAGTTTCCTGTGAGAGCAAAATAATCATGTATGTGAAATAGAAATTTGCATGTTGCAAGAGTTAGTGCCACTAGAAGAATCCTTGTTCAATTGCTTAGTTGCTCAACTGTTAGGGCTGATGAAACCTGTCCAACAACACTTACATAGAGGTAAGCCCAAGATCGAATCTCAGGCGTAATCATCGAGCTCTGAGATTGATTTGCAGTCCTTATCTTGAGGTTGGATAGAATACAGAAGCCCATTGCAGTCCTTATCTTTCGGTTGAATATAATATGAAACGACCATTCAAATTTGGAAAGGCCTGAGAAAGGGCCATTCAAATTTGGAGAAATTCTACTTTTGGGAGACCTCACAACAATCCATTCACCAGAGGGGATTGCGAAGCAATTAGGCCTCTCTGCAACGCTGTCTGTTTGATATTTTCCTGCCAATTAGGCCTTCTAGTGGATCCCAAATTTGTCCCAATTTTCCTAGTAATGTGTCTAGTTGTCCTATTTTTGCATTGTCGGGTAATGTGGTGGAGGACAAGGAATGAAGGAATTTGAGAAACTCCAGATTGCTAATCATGTGATTAGGAAAAAATACAAAACAGATCTTCAACAAGAAGTAATACACAGACACGGGAAGAACTTAGGCAGCCTTTCTCATCAACGTTAAAGTACTCCACCAATACAAAATTGAATATTTAAGTTATGAATTTGTCCCTATTGTGTTGATGAGAATGACATATAATTTACATGAAACACTTTAACATCATCTATGAAGCTATGGGAGTAAAACAATCCAATATTCTACTTAAATTCTAATCTCATGTTACAAGGAATCATTTAAAATTATAATCTCGTGTTACAAGGAATTATTTAAAAAACCAGAAAATCAGAGTAAGCTGTCTCCATTAATGTTGTTCAAACAAACACCAAGCTAATTGTTAATCATACATATACATGGGCATAATTAGAAGAGAATGAAAGAGATATATTTGACAAGAAGGAATGCATATACGCGGATAATAAGAATGAGCATGAAAAATAGACTAGACACAACCCACTTTTAAATAAAAAAGAAATAAATTACTTGGCTAGCATCCCTCCTCGACATTCCACCTCTAATAGTTTTGAGTAGTGAACAAAAAAGGTAAAACAAATCACAATAAATACAAAAGTTAAAAGTAAGCCATGACAATTTACTCATCAACAAAATTTCCTAAAACTGTTGGATTGTATTTTATTGATGAGCAATGCATTTAATTTCCATCAACAAATTGTAATAGCTCTGAAAGTAAGCATTGCAATATTCCTATATGTTTCTGATCATATCGATCCTGGATATTGGGTTACGGAGATCAAGAATTTGTAAACGAAACCAGAAAAATAGTGAAACAACCTCCATTATCATTGTTCAAACATAGCATGTTGATCATGAACAGTGGAGCATGTTCCAACTTCTTATGTGTAACGTTTTTGAAGTGTTAATTGGATGCATTTCAACTAAGGGCTCTGCATAGGAAAATGATAGCTACAACAAATGACAAATCTCAGGAAATAGAAAAAACTAAAGAAGAATGCAATTTCGCCCTTTCCTAAAATTGTAGCTATCATTAGTAATGTATTATGTTTGCAAATGAGCATCCCCTTTAACTTCCATTTAAAAATCAATTGCAATTGAGATAAAACGTTCTAATATTCTGCTAAATTTCAATCACATCCATGCAGGAAACTAAAAGAATTTCTAAAAGGAAACGAAAAATTTGTTAAATTTTCTGAATTTACTTCAATATGATCTAGGATCTTAACTGAGAGAACAACATGTACAGCATATCTACAGCATATCAATCATGGAGACAATAATGCAAGCACACAAGAGACACAAAGATTTACTTGGGGAAAACCATAAAGGTGAAAAACCCCAATAACTTCCTCAGAGATAGATAGAGCAATGATACAACCAACCAAGAGAGATAGCCATAACCTAGCAGCAGATCCTCCTCCTCCATAAGTGCGCCACTCCTCCTTGAGTGCATGTGTGAGAAGTGAGTGAGCAAATAAAGTGCCTCCCGCACTCTATTTATACTTGACTTGACTTGCCTTTTTACCTAACTCATGTAGGCTCGAACTTAACCACATAATATAATGCTGACTGGGCCGACCCCCAATAGGGTGGTCTAATAACCCTTAGACCCACATGGCCGACCCCCAATAGGGTGGTCTAATAACCCTTCGACCCACATGACTTATACAGGGCCGACCCCAACAAGGTGGTCTAATAACCCATCAAGTATAAGTTACGACACTTACAATATAAATGACGACACTTCCTTATAGAGGAATAATACCATCTCTATAGGAATACAATATACATATATGTGAAATACATTCCGAAGTTACATATACATCAACACTCCCTCTTAACTAGGAAGGTATTTCTCAGCACAGTTCTTCTAGCACAAGTCATCTTCTCTGGATCATCGTCACTGGATAATCATCATCGAGTCATCATCATCGTCACTGCTGCTGCTATCTCAATCAATCTCTGAATCTACTCGTCATAGGAAGTTCTACAGAGCCAGTCCTTTTTCATACTGGATGTAGGCCCACCACCTGCAGGTCTTCGTCATCACTGGCCATACTGTGGAATCCTCAGGACTTATTACGTGCGTCACAAAACCTCGAAAGAGCATCCCAGGATGTTACGGGTACACAACTCCGACCTGTAGGATCTCCCAGGGCGCTATTACATGTGACCCCACCACAAAACCTCGAAAGAGCATCTCAGGATGTTACGGGTACACAACTCTGACCTGAAATCTCCCAGGGCACAAATTACATGTGGTCCACCACAAAACCTCGCAAGAGCATCTCAGGATGTTATGGGTACACAACTCCGACCTGAAATCTCCCAGGGCACAAATTACATGTGGTCATGGCAAAACCTCGAAAGAGCATCTCAGGATGTTACGGGTACACAACTCCGACCTATAGGATCTCCCAGACATGCTCATCTGCACAACCTGATCCACGGCCACAGAGTATCAACCTGATACTCACCATACATCATCCTGATGTATCCATGATCATCCTGATCATCATCACTGCAACGTCCTGCTGCATGTCATCTGGAGAAACATCCTGAAGCTCGTCATCTATGATCATCCTGATCATCACTGCAACATCCTGCTGCATGTCATCTGGAGCAACATCCTGAAGCTCGTCATCTATGATCATCCTGATCATCACTGCAACATCCTGCTGCATGATCCACCTAATCATCAATGCATCTACCTGATGCATACCAAGTATCTACCTGATACATATCATCATACATGATCCTCCTGATCATCAATGTATCCACCTGATACAAATACATGATACATATCATCATACATGATCCTCCTGATCATCAATGCATCTACCTGATGCATACCAAGTATCTAGCTGATACATATCATCATACATGATCCTCCTGATCATCAATGTATCCACCTGATACAAATACAAATACATGATACATATCACCATACATGATCCACCTGATCATACAATGTATCCACCTGATACATATACAGATACATGGTCCAAGCATCCAACATGATGCATATACAAAATACGTACACATGATCCAACTGATCATATCCAGCATCCAACATGATGCATACATACATAAATGATCCAATTGATCATATCCAGCATCCAACATGATGCGTACATACATACATAAAAATGATCCAACTGATCATATCCAGCATCCAACATGATGCGTACATACATACATAAAAATGATCCAACTGATCATATCCAAGCAGAAACCAGAACATCATCTTGATGCTCATCATCCAGCGCTTACATCCACAGCCATGTGAAGGATCCTCCTTCCACATGCTTGGAATGGCTTCAGCAAATGTGTCCATCACTTCTTCCTCGAAGTGTCCTTGATCTGAAGAATGCCAAGCCTCTCTCTGAAGTACTCGAACTTCACCCTGGCTAGTGGCTTCGTCAGCACATCTGCAATCTGCTCGTCCGTCGCAACATATAGGAGCTTCAAAGCTCCTCTCTGCACCATATCCCTGATATAGTGATATTTGATCTCTATGTGTTTCGACCTGTCATGAAACACTGGGTTCTCAGACAGCTTCACACAACTCTGTTTATCACAGAAGATACCAGTAGCTTCCAACGAGAGATCAAATAACTCAGACAGTAGCTTCCGTAGCCATACTACCTCGCAACTAGCTGAGCAGGCTGCAACATATTCTGCCTCAGTTGTACTCAGTGCTACGCAGGACTGCTTCCTCCTAAACCAAGAGATCACACCTAATCCCATACTGAAGCAACACCCAGATGTGCTCTTCCTATCTGCAGCACTGCCAGCCCAATCTGAATCAACATAACCCTGCAGGTTAAACTTTTGATTCTCCTCATACCTGAGCCCATAATCCACTGTACCCTTCAGGTACCTCAGAACATGCTTTACAGCAACTAGGTGAACACTCCTCGGATCCGTCAGGAACTGGCTCAATGTGTCCACAGCAAAGCAAATATCTGATCTTGTGTTCGTCAGGTACATCAAGGACCCAATCATCTGACGATACATAGTGATATCAACTGGCTCAGATGAAGCATCACATAGAAGCTTCAGATTCGATGCCATAGGTGTGGCCATGGCCTTGCAATCCATCATCCCAAATCTCTTCAGGATATCTACTGTGTACTTCCCTTGACCAAGGAAGATTCCTTCTGCACTCTGCCACACCTCCATGCCAAAAAAAACAAATAGTGCAACATCCCCAAGTTCTTCATCTCGAACTCGGTAGTAAGCTTCCGCTGCGTGTCGGCAATCAATCTATCTTCACCATACCAAGTTCTGCACATATATGATTTCCTATCATGTGTCTCAGAACCAAGTGGCTGCTCCACATACACTTCTTCTTCAACTACACCATTCAAGAAAGCTGTCTTGAATCCATCTGGTGTATCTTCTATTTCGTCACTTTTATATTTCTCTATGCTGCCATCTGCAACATGCTTGATCTAATAGTTCCATATGGAAGTCATAACAAACTTCCCTTCAGGTCTTGGGATTACATCCCAAACATCATTCTTCATGATCGACGGATCATGTCATTCCATTTCTTCATCCCAGATCCTGGGATCTTCAATATCTTTAATAGATATCTTTGTTGCTGGAACAAATGTTGTAGCTTTTGTAGGTGAAGATATACGATCTTTCCTACAAAACAGGTTAAATTGCATGATTAGAAACATCTCATAATTTTCAGAACAAATTCTTACACATAAAGAAATATGTCATACAATCATGCAATTATCTTAGCCAATGCTTCAATACAACATTTATCCATATCCCGTAACTTTCTAGATGCCTTCCAATCTCTACCAGAACATTGTTAAGAGTGTGCACAACTCCCAACATGTCAGCAAAGAGGTTTCATTCTAGATAAGTAGCAATGGAATGTTGTACAGTGCCATAGGCCACTTACCCATGTATATTAGTAGTATACTGTTCATCAATGCAACTATTCTAATATGCACAATACATATCCTAAGTCTAGGAACATGAGCATATACATCATTGAACAATTTTATTTAAACAAACAAATATGCATGAAATGATAATTAAAATACTTATCTTTGTTTGTTCGTTGGGTGGACTCCCTCTAAGTCTTTGCTTCCTTGCAGGAGCTGCTGGAGTCCTAATCTGAAGTAGCTTCTTCTACACCTTTCTGTTGTGGAGTGTAGAGAGATAGTCAACTCCCTCTGAATATCTGCATCCTTGCAGAAACTACTGAAGTGTGCTCCTTTGCTTTATTGCAGGAACAACTGGAGTGTGCTCCCTCTTGATCTTTGCTTCCTGGATTACCTGTCTTTGAACTTATACTCATTCTTGATCCCTATGCATGCTTGTTAGTATCATCATTGTGTTATCCCCGAGGTCTCATACATAATAAAAAATTCATTAGAATAACAATAATCTAAAGCATGTATAGTCATGATCATTTCAAACAGAAATAATAAGCATTAGCTTTCAAGGTTTATGTAGGATTCTTATGGTTAGTCAAATCATAAGAAACATAACATGTCTAAACCTGTAATTACTCAAACCTATGACTCTTCGGGTTAGTTGAGTTATCAATCAAGATAAGAGATATAATATGCATAAAACCTATGATTATTCAAAGCTATACCTTCATGATTCTTCTGGTTAGTCATATCATCAATTATGGTAAGAAACATAATATGCATACCACCATGATTATTCAAACCTATGACTCTTCGTGAATAATCATTATCAACAACACAATAGTATAAGATCCTAACACAAGGTAGGATTCTATCTTGATATAGGAAAAACATACCTGGATTAGCATGCTAGCTATTTATGTCTAACATACTCACATGATGTCTTCTTGTTCTTCTTCAATGACTTGTGCTAGTAACCTGTATATCTCATAGGTTAACTATTACAAAACCAAGTTATACATACCTTGTAAATGGATCTTCTATGAGATCCATGACAATGGATGAATCTTTGTCCTCATGTTATCATGATCATATGTTCTTGGACCAGAACATGATCTGTCTTTCTTGGTGTACCTTTCATGTTAGTAGATAACATAAACCTCATACAACACCATAATGCATTAGTAAAATCATAAGTGTCAACACCCTAACCAATGAATATCTTCTATCATGCATTCATAATTTTGTTAAGGTGATACAACAAATCTAAAATCAAAATTGTACTAACCGTAATAACATGAAGACAAACATACCATAAACTTAATCATGGACAAATATCGAAACATACCTCGATGAGTCATACCTGTCGAGATCGCTTGTAATCTTCTTATGTAAGGCCTTATCCTCATCTCCCTCTGAGACAGGAACTTCTTCACTTATGCAGGTGATCAATCCATCTTCTTCTAGGATTAACCCAATCCACTTGATTTGCAAGAACTGGACCTTGAGCTGGATATGGGTTTGTCAGAGAAACCCCAAAAATTCAAACTTTGAATTTCAAACTTCTGACAGGATAGAAATATGTGCCTTGATGAGCTGATCAAGTTGGTATATTCAGAAATTGAACACTGCAAAGTTTCACTCCTCAATTTTGCTTTTGAAACTTCTGGATTCACTGGACGTGACCCTGAACTGGGGTTTGATGAAGCCCACTCTTCTGCCCAATCAAAATGTTTGATCCAAAGCTAGAAGCTTCTATTTTTCTGAGGAGCTTCCAGCCATGGTAACAGATTTCAAAAAATTCCCATTTTTACAGAAGCCCTAATTTTCCACTTTTCTGATCAAAGTCCCGAACTAGGGTCTAATCAAGCCCGGCCTTCTGCCCAACCAAAAATTTTGATCTTGGTCTCTAAATTTCTATTTTGATGAGTAGCATCCAGCCGTGGTCTCCGATTACAAAAATTCCAACTTTCTCCAAAGCCCTAAATTCCGGAAGCCATGAATGAAGGTACCAAAAAAATAATTCTGTTTTGAAAGAAATATGTACCTGATTGTTTCTAGTGTAACTCCAAAATTTTTCATCCACAGGGTCTGAAAAAGTTTCTTGAGATAGCCTGACCTGTTATCTTTCCATCCTTACAGGTCTGACCTCAATTGGATTCTCTGAGAGAGAGTTATGCCAAATGTCGCAACGTGACCTGTTTTGGGATAAAACAGGAGATCGAACTTGTACGGAGTGCCACGTGTCACTGTTTTAACTTCGGCATATGATCTAGGATCTTAACTGAGAGAACAACATGTACAGCATATCTACAGCATATCAATCATGGAGACAATAATGCAAGCACACAAGAGACACAAAGATTTACTTGGGGAAAACCATAAAGGTGAAAAACCCCAATAACTTCCTCAGAGATAGATAGAGCAATGATACAACCAACCAAGAGAGATAGCCATAACCTAGCAGCAGATCCTCCTCCTCCATAAGTGCGCCACTCCTCCTTGAGTGCATGTGTGAGAAGTGAGTGAGCAAATAAAGTGCCTCCCGCACTCTATTTATACTTGACTTGACTTGCCTTTTTACCTAACTCATGTAGGCTCGAACTTAACCACATAATATAATGCTGACTGGGCCGACCCCCAATAGGGTGGTCTAATAACCCTTAGACCCACATGGCCGACCCCCAATAGGGTGGTCTAATAACCCTTCGAGTATAAGTTACGACACTTACAATATAAATGACGACACTTCCTTATAGAGGAATAATACCATCTCTATAGGAATACAATATACATATATGTGAAATACATTCCGAAGTTACATATACATCAACAAAATTTAGAGAAAACGGACTCCATCAATGTTGTTCAAAACCTGAAACAAAGAGCACAAGTGATAATGACCATGCTAAATAGAGATAATAAAAATCAATCATAGATCATTGAACTCATTTGGACATTAACACTTCCTTTTATTGGTGAAGCTTACATTTAACTTCCATAAACAAATAAACAACATATTTGAAAATAAAACTAAGCATTCCATAAACAAGAAATTTGAGAATAATTCTACGCATAAGAGATTTGAGAGTAAAATTAAGCATTCCAATATTTCGCTAAATTTTGAATCACATGCATTCAAAAGGTTACAAAGAATTTGTAAAAGGAAAACAAAAAATTTAGAGAAAACGAAAAGCCAGCATACACATTATACACAACATTTCTTGTCCTCTTGGCAATGTTTCATCTAGAAGGGCTTTGCATAGCAACAAAAGCATAAAGGAAAATCAAGGGAAATATAAAAATATCCATACCATACAAAACTCAATGGCAAAATTTCTTATAATTATTTTTTATAGTTATTTTTTTTCACTAGCACTCTATTCTGTTAAATGAGCCTCACATTTAACTTTAGTAAACAAATAAACAATGGATCTGCCGGTAGATATTGGACTCACATTCCAATATCAGAAAAGTAGTGATCATGCACCATACCGCATGGACATTTAACAAAACACAACACTACATAGACATTTAACAACAAGGAATACACACAGAAATATACAAATGAACAAGAAAATATAGCAGAGGACTGGTAACGCAAAGTTGATGAACTTCAGAAACATTTCTCATCACCTTGGTAAGTTTCCAACTCTAACAGAGCTCGCATATCAACAAAAAGGTGTTAAAACAAATCACACATAATTTAGAAAACAATCCATGCAAATAAACATGGCTTTTGATTTCCACGAATAAATTAACAATGGCTTTGACAATTTAAACATGGAAATATTCTGCTAAATCACTAATTGCTTGTATCATGATGATCTAAATTAAGGATATATATAATTTTATTAATTGACAAAAAAAAAATATACAAAATGTGAAATAGTTAGAATTAGCACGAAGAAGAAAATGGACAAGACACATTGTAATAGGATGAAATGAAGAGCTAATACCATCACAAAAATTTCAAAAACAAATCTGATGAGATTTATGATTGAGTACATTTCAAATTTATGCAAAATATCTAAGCACATGCAGCCAGGAAAATAAAGGTTATAGAGAAAAGAGGTTGTAAAAAGAAATCAGAAAATTGGCATCTCGATTAATGGTGTTTAAACTTTAAATAGAGAACATGTTAATCATGAACCATAAACACAAATATAAACATGTGATTAGAAAAAATACAAAACAGATTTTCAACAAGTAGTAATACACAGACAAGGGAAGAACTCAGGCAGCCTTTTCCATCAGCTTGGAAGTACTCTACCTTAAAAGGATATCGCATAAGTATGAAAAGGATTGAATCACGGGGCATAGAAGACCACCAATACAAAATTGAATCTTTCAAGTTGTGAATTTGTCCCATATTCTGTTGATGAGCATGACATATAATTTCCATGAAACACTTTAACAACCGCTATGAAAATAAAACAATCCAATATTCTACTAAATTTATACTCTCATGTTATAAGGAATCATTTATAAAACCAAAAAATCATGGTAAGTTGTCTCCATTAATGTTGTTCAACTACAGAGACATGGGCATAATTAGAAAATAATGAAAAATAAATATTCAACAAAAGGGAATGCGCATACACAGATAATAAAAATTAGCATGAAAAAAAACTAATAAACACAAACCACCTCTAAATAGAATTAGCATAGAAATAAATAACTTTGCTAGCATTCCTCGTCGAGATTCCACCTCTAAGAGTTTTGACTAATGAACAAAAAAGGGTAAAACAGATCTTAAGAAATACAAAAGTTAAAAGGAAGCCATGCAATGTACTTAATTAACTAATTTCCTGAAACCGTTGGATTGTAATCTATTGATTAGCAACACATTTAATTTCCATCAAAAAATCATAATAGCTCTGAAAGTAAGCATTGGAATATTCTTATATATTTTTTATTATATGCATCTTGGAAATTAAGGTTACAGAAATAAAGAATTTGTGAAACAAAACCAGAAAATTAGTGAAACAACCTCCATTATCATTGTTCAAACATAGCACGTTGATCATGAACAATGGACATTGGCATAGAAAGAAGACAGAACAAAAAAGCATTCAACAATGTCTAGCTAAAAGAAAGCACAAAATAGACAATCAACAGCAAAACTAGAAGAAAAAACAGAACAGAAATCCCATTGCATAATCAATGGTAGGAATTTGTATTAATGTTATCCATACATATACTAAACACATTAACAAAGATATATAACTAGAAGAAAACAAGGAATAGTAGGGATTCGGGAATATTGACAAAGATAAAAGGGAGTAGAAAATAGAACAAAATAGGTTGTAAACAAAAGGCAGATAATAAACTAAAAAAACACAGAAGAGCAATTCAAAAACAGGTAATACATAAGAGAGAAGAGATAACAGGGAGTAAAATGAAGAAGAAAATTCACCACATAACTAAAAAAAAAGTAAATATAAGTCAAATGAATTCGTAATCACCATAGCCGCATTTGACTTCGAAGGGTTTTGGATGGCGAAAAAAGACTCAATACAAATAATGAGCACTAGAAATAACTGATGCAAAATTGAGCACATAATTTCCTAAATTTGCTGCATGTTGATTACATGACCTCCAAGAACAAATTAACCACAGTTCATTGAGTAAACATTCATTCCAATATGCTGCTAAATTTATTACCAGTAAATTAAAAGTTAGAGAAAAATAAATGTTAAAGGACGTTGAAAACCGGTGGAAACCTCTCCATTGACGTTGTGAAAATAGAATACAAAACTATGATATGAAGAAATTAATAGAGAACATGAACTACACTTCTAGATCCAAGCAAAAAGGGAGAACAGAGACTTCATCACAAGCATACAAGTAAAAAGGGAAACTTCTAGATCCAAGCAAAAAGGGAGAACAAAGACTTCAAATTAATAGAGAACAAAGATTTCAAATGCATTCGATGACTTCAAGCCATCAGATGAAGCAAATGAAAAAGCACCGCATCACAGACATCAAAGCAGGCACAAGCTCAATAGAGAATACAAAACTATGATCCGAAGAAATTAATAGAACAGGGACTGCACTTGATGACTTAATGTCACGAGATAAAGAAAGAAGTGAACGACATCCAAGCTCTGCATCATCCAGGCCTACTTTCTCATTCCACCAGGAGCTTCACAGCTGATGCCAAAATAACTTTGAAGAACAGGTGACCTTGGACCTTTACTAGCCAGCTGGCCATGCCCTGCCCATAACCAGCTGTGGATGCCACTAACAATGGCAACATATAGACAAGGGCGCTTTGTTGGCGAGCACAGAGTTTCACTTCCTTTTCAATATAATTAGAATTTTCTATATAGCCTCCTTTGCATCTACAGGATCTCTGTCTGTATCCTCCTTTGTCTCTACAGATTTCAACACATGAATCTAGACATATTCAAACCCTTGAATCAATATAAATATACACATATGAAACACAACAACATTAGCGAAATAAAATACACTAATCAATATAAATATACACATATGAAACACAACAACATTAGCGAAATAAAATACACTAGAAAGAAGCTGTGCATACCTCCTCTATTGCCTCTTGGTTTCCACCCATGAGAGTCACCAACCATCATTTAATATTCACTCTGAAACCAAACGCATGCGAGGAGTTGGTTAACCAATAGAAATGACCAAAACAAAGCAAACCCCAAACCTTTCCAAGAAGAAAAGCACAAAAATAGTGTTCATGAATAAAGGAAGTCAAGAAGGATACCTATTCAGTGTGCAGGAGGGATAGGAAGAGGAAGATGATAATTAAAAAACAAAACAACTTGTGAGGAAAAGCGGTTCATCTTCTCTAAAATCCACTTCCCGGTAACCCTCTCTAGTAGGGACTTGACATGTTCCAGAAATCACAACCAACCTCAACATAGGGTGGCCTCGTACCTTTACTAGCTAGTCGTTCATGCCCTGCCTATAACCAGCTGTGGACGCCATCCAAGCTCTGCATCACAGACATCCATGCCTACCAAAGAACTTATAAATATTTTCAATAGCCTACTTTTTTCTTTTCTTTTCTTTACCGTACATCCAAGCTCTGCATCAAAGACATCCTACTTTTTTTTTTCTTTACCAGAAAAGCATTGCTTTCATTTTGCTTTTCTTTTCTTTACCGGAAAAGCATGTCCGCGGAAAACAGTTTCCGATTCATCTTGTTCGAATCTATTTAAATTTAGAATGTTTGCATATACTTGAGATGTGCTCCATATTGTGCATTAACTTGAACATATAACAATATTAAATATTTAAAAATATCCCTTCAACATAGATGGAAGATCAACATAGGCCTTTTTAAACTAGCATTTTCCCTAAGAGGCGCAAAAGTGAACCCCGTTAGTAAAAGAGTGAATTTTGTAACAATGTTAGAGAATATTTGACAATGAATCAATAAACAGAAAGACATTATATATTTAATGATAAGGAAATTGTAATTTAAGTAGGTGTAACTATTAAAAACATACGTATTTTCCTTTGGTAATTATATATTCAATTAAAAAAGGAATTGTATAAATATAAAATGACCTTCTACGATATTTTTCGACCTCCGACGGGTTCGACCTGTTCGACCTATTTTCACTTCTCACTTATCCTCCGACCTAGTCGACCTTGTTCAACGTCTCCGGTGTCGTCCGACCTAATTTTCACTGAACACAATTTTTTTTTACTTCTCCGGAAACTTGAGTTTGAAAACGAATAAGGATTTAGGTAGTGATAGGATTTTACATAGTTATCACAAACAAAAAGGGGATCGGGTTGGGTATAGTAGCTTGACATGAGAAATATTAAAGAAAGGTTTGAAGAATGCAACATCTGAGATAATTCAGTTTGAGTGTATTCACTCGATCTAAGAAACGTTAAGGAAAATAAGAAGGATATGCAATCCGAGATAGTTTAAAACAAGTAGATTATTCCACTTGAAATTGCATTCAGAGAGGTTGAGGAGGTCAGAGGTCCGCGGAGGTCGGAGAGGTCGAGGAGGTGGAGGAGGTCTAGGAAGTCGGAGAGATCGACGAGGTCTAGGAGGTCGGAAGAAGTCACTCTTTCAGCATTGTTGTCACTCCAAACAAACAGAAAACGTTCTGAACATGAATTCCACCCAATGGCAGAGATGTGGGATAGCTCCACATTAGGGCTAATTAATTAGTAACTTATGTTGTGGTGGCGCAGTACATAGCCTCGTATCAGCTTCAATGAGAAACAGTTTTCTTTAGCACAAATTTACTGGACAGATTCTTGTCTAAAGGGACTTTTACAAACTATACTCATATACAGGTCCTAGGTATCGCCACACTTGCAATCAGAGTTGAAGAGAATCAACCTACAAATATGTATAAATTTCAAAAGATTATTTCTTTCAAGTTCTATTTACGGTATTAAAATGCATTTAGATCATTAAAGTATTAAAATTATTTTTAAATACAAAAATCCGATAATTATTGATCAGTCTTATTGCAATTCGCCATGTAAAATTTTGCAACACAGTTCTAAGTCTAGGAGATTTCTCAACCTTGGAAGCAACATTGCTAATCAGTCGAAATTGTCGTTCAAAATCTATCGGCTTTGCCTATCGACCAATGCAAACAAAAATTTGTAGTGGTCGGCAGACTATTATCGGTGGCCAACTGATTCTGATGAAAACATGATAAGATAGGCAAACTATAATACAAAAAATTCCAGATAAAAAATATTTTAACTAATAAAAACAATAAATTTATAATGGGAAATGTGCATGATAAGAGAATCTAAACCCAACAATGCTGCAAAATTTTTATCATATAAGATGTTGAGCTGAACATCAAGGGTAAAAATATACATGAAGAGATCTTAGATGTTTACATTCAATTATACAACTGTATTGTTCATCCATCTGACCGACATATTCAATTATACAAAATGCAAAATTACTAAACAAAATTGTTTATAATTGTGCTTTAATTGATAAATGCAGCTGTTATGAGTTGTCTGGAGTGGAACTGGGTGTTGTTGGTTGTTACAGACAAACCTCGACAATTGCTTCAGTTGAAACTAACATTTGGTGCTGGAAGCTCTCCCAATGATGAAGTGTGTTCTGGATGTCGATAGTCAGTGTTGTAAGGGCTGACAAGTGGGATATCTGTTCTTTAGTAGTTTTTCCCTGTAGATGAATTAGGTCGGAACCGAAGAGTTGTATTTTCTCATGTGCAACTGAAAGCAGTGTTCGAATTCATGGTCGGATTTGCTCTACTTTTTCAAGGTTATGACGAGCCTGGCTCAACCACTATGCTTCACTTTTTTCCAATTTCTCGAGTTTTCTATTTTCCATTATCAATTGTTCCTCAATAGTACTTTTGGCCATAGTTCATCAGCTACTCGGTGTTCTTTTTGAAGATTGTCAATTGTCTCTCTTGTCTCCCACATTTCCGTAAACACATTGCCATAATGTTTGTACCAATTGCGGAGAACATTGTTTGCTGTCTCTGCTTCATCATTAGACTGTATGAGCTGACTGTGTGCTGAGTTGAATGCTTCAAACTGTTGTGACATCAATGACGCTATTACTGTGGCTTGTTCTTCTCAGTCCTTGGTATGCTGTTCAGACAGTGCCGACACGATAGATTCGAACAACTGAAATGCTTTATCAAGTGTGCTTGTCGTGTCGGAGGTGACTGGAATTGTTATGACCTGTTGCTAATTCTTGACACTTCGTCAAAAATAGGGTTTGTTCTTGTTCCACCTTGTGAATCCGGTCTTCTGCTTCCAGTCGTCTATGTCACTATTCTCGATTGATTGCATCAGCCAGTATGTCGAGCTCTTCCTATGGTGCCTTTTGTGGATGGTATGTCGAGATCGGGCCAAATTGGTCGAGATGTACAGACAAATGACTCAATTGAGATATGTGCTGCAAATGCTGTTGCTGTTGCTGAAGATTTTTCTCTTGGTGTCGTTTTTTTGTTTTTTTCCTTTTTCTTGGATTTTTCTTTAGATTTTGCCGCTGTTAATTGATTTTCTGATTCTTTTTGAGTCTCGACTATTGCTGATGCCTGTTTTATCTGTTTTTGTGCTTCTTCAGTAGAATGTTCTGCTTGGTATTTCTACTATTTTTGTCGAAATTACTTCTTCACTTGTTACCTTTTTTGCTTGCTCTACTATCTCGACAGTTGGCTCGACTGCTGCTGACTCAACTACTGCGTTAGTTGTTTATGTTGCTGACTCAACTTTTGCTTTACCCATTTTACTTGTTGACAACATAGGTGTTTCGTCAATTAGAAGATGAGGGTTAGGATTTAAACTGGGATACAGTTGCCGACTGACTACATTTAAAACTTGAAGGTCGAGGAAATGTTGCGGTGAGTTCATGACATGTCGGGGAGGTGAATGGGCTTCCATCGATGGATTGACTGGAAAAGGAATGAATGAAGAAATATGTTCAGCAAAAATTGGATTCTTTGTGTCACGATTGCGCTGTAGATGGGTATGGTGCATGCCAATTGGTTGCAGTGCTAAGGTATCTGATGGATTGAAAAGTTCGGTTGGGATGACACCAAGGGGAGCATAATCTGTCGGTGAAGCAGTATCTGCGAATACAGGTTTCTTGGTTATGATTTTTCGTCAATTTGGGAACATGACTGGGAGTTGGGTCATGAATTGGGTAATTTCGCTATCATTTTGGAATGTTTCTCGAAGCAAGGAAGGAAGAGTTTGTACAATATTCGAAACTTGAGATGGAGGTTGAAGTGCAAGTGGGGTACTTACCATAGGTGTAGAAAAAAAGTCTCCTGCGTGACAATGGCCGGCGATGGTGGAGGTGAGTTATTTGACAGGTCGACAGCATCATCGATGATAAACCTGACTTTATTTTTGGGTCGAGGGTGCTCGGCTTCCAAAAATTTCTTTAACTGGTTGTTGACAGGTATTTTGTTCTTCGCTGCATCTTCCAATATTCGAGTTGCGCTGTCGTATAATTCACTTTCATCTTCCACTATCGGCTCGTCAATGGTCGTTTTTCTTTTTCCCTTGCCCTATATTTGTACAAGTCTTGAATATCGACCTATGGATAATTGGTCGGCCATCTGGTGGATGTTGTCGGTTGTCAATGCGTAGTCAGAATTGTCCGATAGGGTCTCTGCATCTGATTGTTGAGCTCCATCTGCTGAATCTTGCTATGGAATTAGCGTAAGTGCTAAAGGTTCTGATCCGGCCTTGATATGAGGTTCAAAACTAAAATTTTCCATATATAGGAGGCTTTCATATGCTTCTTCTTTCTCTGTATCCATTAAAGGTTCGACTATGGGAATGTCGATTTCCTGTGCCAAAGGAGGGATTATCAATTTTGTGTTGGATTTCCTTTGAAACTCATTGAAGATTTCCTCGACCGAAGGGTAATAGTCGAGATCTTGTGCACATCCCATTGCTCCTTGTAAGTACCAAACCGATGTATGGTCCAGTGCAAGTTCAATGTGAGCGGTCGGAGGCAGACTTCGTCGAACATTCTGAGCTACTCTCCATCTGGTCGACTGAACTTTTAAGTCTTGGAACCAGGCTTCTAGCCAAATGTTGACTATTGACGGCCCAAGTTTGTTGCCTCCTTTCGTAAAGCAACGGAAGTTGTTCATTAACACAGGTCCTGGTTTAGTAAAGTCTTTATTTCCTTTTGGTCTTATAGCCGTCATTGCTATACAGATGATTAGAGCTGCATAGCGAATGGGCGCTCCATTCTCTTGGCACTTCATACATATGTTCTTGATAATTTCGGCAAGGTACTTAGCCCAGTTGTATACTTTTTCATATTTTTCCATGCTTAGGACAACCTCTAGCATTTCAATTTTTAAGTCGAACCCTCGACCAGAGGTTGACAAAGCAGTGGACACGATTCGCGCAGCTATTTTATAACTTTCATATTTTATCTGAGTCACCAATAATCCTCGAGAATTATTTCCAGTTGGGTGGTCTGTAAACTCCTTGATCAATTATGGTCTGTGTTGAGTAGGTACATCTGGACCTTTGTTTGATAAACCTGTAATCTTGTTGATGAGATCGGCATTTATTTCGACTGGAACGTCAAAATAGAATTTTCCATTATGATATTTGCTTACTATGAATCGAGCAATAATGTCTTTCAGTCCAGCAAACTGTTCCAGCAGCGGTGCGTTCATGTATTGCAGAATGGTAGCAGTCCGCAGTTTTTGGGCTGGCTCCCTCCAATGGCCATCTGATTCCTTTTCCCACTCAAGAATTTCTTTCCAAGTTTTTTGCCAGTTTGGTTCGTGTACCTTAGTGTTTCGAACCAACTCTAAACGGGCTTCCAGCGGTGTTTGTGCCATTTCCAATTCACAGACTTTAGCTGTGGCTGAACGGGTTGTAGTCTGATATTTCTTGGGCGCCATGGTCTCTGTAGAACTCTTAGGTTTGCAAAAGGATTCTGTTGTCTTTGAAGTGTGGTTCTGCAGTTCTTGGCAAAAGAGTCTCCAACAATCTTCTAGGTCGACATTTATGGAGGAAGCGTTTGGTGCATGTGAATTAAAAGTAGCTGATTGCATTAAATAATGATTTGACAACCTATTTAATTCCGACTGACAGTCTATCTGTTCGTTGTCACGTGAATGTGGGTTTTTCCATCTATTGGTCGGTGATCCCGGCTGCTTTTTGCTTGTAGAAATTGTCGATTGTGAGTAGTCGAGGGTGATTGATGAATTCGACCAACTGCTACTGGCTCTTCTCTTTGTCTATGTATTTCTGGTTGCTTTTCTTTGGTTGTAGTTTGGGTAGGAGTAGATGCAATGTTCGGATATAATTTGTTGTGTAGCTCTGTCATATTCTGTACCCTTTTATATATTTGTTCTTCTTTCAGAAAGTGATTTGAGTATTGAAAAGTGATTTTATAAGAAGCACAATGTTTAGCCACTTTTCCTTCGTTGTCATTTCTTACAAATATTTTTTTTCCAAAGTGAAAAGGTTCCAAGTCTGCAATAAAGGCTTCCACTGCCTTAATCTTATGAAATTTGTATCCACCAATGATGAATGGTACAGGTGGGTAAGAGGCTATGTTGTTGTGATCGAGATAGTTACCAATTCCATTGATGAACACTTGTCTGATGGATTCTTTATGCACAATGTAATCTGTAGCATATTTGGGCAATAGAGAAGGAGGTTTTGTGCCCCCATACATTCTAATGTATGTCCCTTCTGAGGAGAAGTAATAGTATCCATATTCACCTATTACATCCAAGGCATTGTCTGACATACAATTTGCTTCTTTATTGAAGACAAGTAAATAAAGGGGCATGATTAGTTCTTTGCATAGTAATTTGTAGTACCTTGCATATCGGTGAGCCCAAGTTAACTGATATGCTACATGAATGGGAGTTTATTCTGAATCAAAGTACATCCCAAATTAGGGAAAGGGTGGCTGACTAATATGGAATCGATAAGGTAGCTAGACATGAAGAATTATGATTTCCCTTGTGAAAGGCCCATTTGAGATATAGAAATGGTTGACGCAATACTTTCTGAAATAATAGTTGTCCAATTGAAGATTGTGCCATGTGTGGCAAAATGGTATATCAATGGAACCCAACCGATTTTATAGTTCTTGGTGTTTGGAAGACCAAAGAGTCCGCTCAACAATAGGACAATGATTCTATAGGGGGTCCTTAAGTCTTTGGTGGCGTATTTCTTGGTATGTTTGGGTGTAAGTTGTTTGCCTGGTAGCAACATTTCCCTTGCACATTCAACATTATCTATATTGGCACGTCTTACCCAAGCATCGGTTAAAAATACATTGGAGGGAGGCAACTTGTATGCGGCTGCAAGGTGCACTGGTTTGAAGGATGTGAGTTGTTCCCCATTTGCATTTGAAATGACCCTTGTCGTAGTATGTACATGGGGCAAGATCCATGCAATAACCTTTGAACAGTGAAACAATTATGGTCATGTAGTTGCCTTGTGAAGGTTGGACCTCTTGATGTTTTCATAAATTATGGTTTCCTCCAAGGTTGAATTAGGTATATTCTATCTCTAATAGCTATGTACAACTCACCCCATTTGAACTCATCACTGCAACCTATGGTGGGTTCAGTGTCTTTAAATAGTGTTTCCAGTTGTATCTTTTTAGTCGTTTCTTTTTCAATGTCCATATGTTCAGCCTTTCTTTTGTCGAGTTTTTGCAACATACCTGATTTCAAAACATACAGTGTTAATAATGAGGAATCTTGATTTAAATGTTTACAATGTACCTAGTATTGAAGATAGACATAGATAAGTTATAAACTTCTATTGCTGTTGTAAGCAGAGGATATTGTACATTTTGTGCTTAAACAATAGTAATGAAATGTGGAATCAATATAATTTATACAACTATAAATGGAAAGAATACAATCAAAAGAAAAAGCTTCAATGGAGCTTGGTAAATATTAACAACATATGGAATTGTTCATATGAATATTGAATATGTTTTTTGACATTTTTTCTAAGATATGGTCGGAATTCAAAATGGTCGGAGTCGGTCGAGCCTTTAAATATTGGTCGACTCTTAACTATGTCATTGTGTATTTGTCAGTTTTTTGGTCGGCCTCAAGTAGTCAGAAGTCAAAATAGTCGGAAGTCAAATGGTCAGAAGTGAAAATGGTCGGAGTTGGTGGAGCCTTTAAAAATTGGTCGACTCTTAAGTATGAACAGTTTGTTTTGGTCGGCTTGAAGTTGTTATTGTGTAAACATCAACAACATATCGAATTATTGATATGAATATTGAATTTGTTTTTCAACTTTTTTTCTAAGATATGGTCGGAAGTCAAAATGGTTGGAGTTGGTCGAGCCTTTAAATATTGGTCGGCTCTTAACTATTTCATTGTGTATTTGTCGTTTTTTTGGTCAGCCTGAAGTTGTTATTGTGTAAACATCAACAACATATCGAATTGTTGATATGAATATTGAATTTGTTTTTCGACATTTTTCTAAGATATGGTCGGAAGTCAAAATAGTCGAAGTTGGTCGAGCCTTTAAATATTGGTCGACTCTTAACTATGTCATTGTGTATTTGTCGGTTTTTTGGTCGACCTGAAGTTGTTATTGTGTAAACATTAATGACATATGGAATTGTTGATATGAATATTAAATTTGTTTTTCGACCTTTTTTCTATGAAATGGTCAGAAGTCAAAATGGTCGAAGTTGGTCGAGCCTTTAAATATTGGCCGACTCTTGATTATGTCACTGTATTTGTCAGTGAATGCTAAGCATTGACTGAGCTAGTCGATGCCTTTAAAAATTGGTCGACTCTTAAGTATGTGGATCAATTGATAGACGGTTTTTTTTGGTCGGGTTGAAGTTGTTATTGTGCAAACATTAACAACATATCGAATTGTTGATATGAATATTGATTTTTTTTCGACATTTTTTCTAAGATATGGTCAGAAGTCAAAATAGTCAGAAGTGAAAATGGTCGGTTGTGAAAATGGTCGCAGTTGGTGGAGCCTTTAAATATTGGTCGACTCTTGACTATGTCACTTTGTATATTTTTTTCGACATTTTTTCTAAGATTTGATCGGAAGTCAAAATACTCGAAAGTCAAAATGGTTGGAAGTGAAAATGGTTAGAGTTGTTGGAACCTTTAAAAATTGGTAGACTCTTAAGTATGTGGTTCAATTGATGGACAGTTTGTTTTGGTCGGCTTGAAGTTGTTATTGTGTAAACATCAACAACATATGGAATTGTTGATATGAATATTGAATTTGTTTTTCGATATAGTTTCTAAGTTATGGTCGGAAGTCGAAATGTTCTGAAGTCAAAATGGTTGGAGTTGGTCGAGCCTTTAAATATTGGTTGACTCTTAACTATGTCATTGTGTAAAGATTTTTGAAATATTGTTGTTTGAGTGGCTACCAGGATCATTGACCATCGACAATGATGATATTCTTGCTCATGTCAACTATGAAATTTGATCAATATTAGAGTCCAGTAAGAGTGGTTCGTTTGAGAAAAAAAAAGCGACCAGTAAAAGAAGTCGACGATTAAGTCGATATGACTGTATTGAAACTGGCGTTAGTCGAAAAGAAGACAATTAGTCGGCTGCCGACTTGGATACAATAACCATGTGCATTTAACAATTTTGTGAAGATAGAAAATAATGATCGAGAGTGTTAGTGAAATAGAGAATAGACTATCATTTCGATGACTTGACTTCATCATCCCATGTACACATTTTTTGGAAAGACCCTTGACATTTTATATTTAGTCGAAAAAAGACTAAGATGGGATGAAATGTGCTAATGTGCTTGCTTTAAAAAAAGTAATGACAACACATTGAAGTAAATAAGATAGAGTAGTACAAGAAAAGTGCTGATAAGAAGATTAAATTTCTTGTCTTCTTTATAGAGTAGTATTTCCTTGTCTTTCATAGAAAAATATCAATGTTGGTAGCAATAGGAATACAAGATGTTAAAAAAATGGAGCTGCAAAGTAGCAGGAATATAACTTTATGGAGCATGTGGCTGCAAAGATTTCGAAGCAAGTAAGTTCTCTTCTTGTATTCTGCGCTGCACATAAGGACTATCTTTCATTCGAGAATACCTACAAAAAGGAAAAAGGTGGAGATATGAGAAGGCCTGATAGAGATTTTACTCTTGATATTGCAGTGAATGTAAGTCCCTATCTGTCAGTGTTGCCAATATCTATTGTTGCATTTTGCAATGTCATCCCTTGTGCTTTATGGATTGTTAAACCCCATGCCATGCGAAGTGGTACTTGTCTTCGTGAACCCCTTGTTATAGGAGGAATGGGGACATAATTTGGATTGGAAGAATCCCATGGGGGGCCATTTTAGTGGAGAAAATCGATTACAACATAAGATGGCAATGTAGGTGGTTGATCA
Organism: Larix kaempferi; assembly: GCA_027924585.1. NCBI lineage: Eukaryota > Viridiplantae > Streptophyta > Pinopsida > Pinales > Pinaceae > Larix > Larix kaempferi. The sequence goes on from BSBM01000827.1 coordinate 8,527,329, forward strand.
TTGGAATTGTAGATAATTGCAGAACTTTCCCAAGTGAGCCATTCACAAGTCCTGCTGAGACACACAAGTTGGCTGTGAACATGACTTGTTGACCAATTGCTAGTAGAACATTGAATGGAAGTTGTTCATCATCTATTGAACTTTGTACATGTTGTTTATTTTGCTCTGCAAATCAATGTGCAACTGGCATGTTGAGGAGTTTTAGCATTTATTTGATGTGCAGTGCAACAGAGCTATTAGTTGCATACAAGTGAGTGCATTGGTCAAATGTGTTATTGTCTTCATCTGAAAGGAACGAGCTTGTTCTTGACATGAGGAGCATCCAATCTTCAATAGTTGGATTTGCATTTCGAAGATTGAGTAGGAGTTGTCGAAAGGAAACTTGAGAAGGGGTGTCCGCTTGTTGTCGAAAGATGGTTGAAAGTGTAACAAAAGTGTCAAAACTATGCCAAAGAGCATTCCCTCGTGATGCACCAACATACATGGGGATGTCTTTTACAAGTGGTAGTTGTCCAAAATCACCAAGGAAGATGGTGGAGCAGCCACCAAATGGAGTTGTACATTGGGAGGGGAATGCTTGTCATAAGCAGTCATCCATGTGGGTTAACAATTTTGGGCCAACGAAACTCATTTCGTCAATGATTATGTATCGGATATGGCGGAATTGTTGTTGGAAGATTGAAAGGGATTGTCCTTCAAGAGGATGCATCTCTGTAATGGGTATGCGAAGGGAACAATGTATTGTTAACACATGTATGTTAAAAGCAGCAACACCAGTGGGAGCAAGGAGGAGCAAGGGTGAAGGGTTATTGCTAGAGGCATGTTGGAATGTAGATCTAAGGCAAGAAATCAAGAAAGACTTTCTTGTTCCTGCAGTGCCTTGAATGACCAACTTGAGTGGGGGAAGGGTTGTAGCATTTGTGGAGTGTGCGATGATAAGGGAAAAGGCCATGCGTTGTGTGGGAGACAAGGAGGTAGGAGAACATGAATATGACAAGGTGTTAGGTTCTACATGTGTAGACATTCGAATGATGTCAATGAATGGTATAGTTGTTGCATGGATGTCTGCAGGAATATGGTGTTCGGTCCAATTGTGGTCTTTGTCAAAGTCACGATGACCAAGCATTTCAAGCTCATCAACATAGAGGTTGTTTCCGGGGTGGAGTTGATAAAGGAGTTCCCATTCATCAATGGAAGGGGCTAAGGGAAAATGGTTTAAAGCAGAGGGAGAGTCATCAAAGGGAGGGGTACTGGGGGGTTCTGACAAACGATCAACATGCCATGCGGTATATGTGTCTTTAATGCAAACCCAATTAGAATTTATGGCCAAAGATGTGGATCCAATGTCATTGTGGAGGTTGCGGAAAGGTTTGTATAGGAGGAGCTCACTCCAGCAAAAGGGAACAAATGAATCTGCAATAATGGGTGGAATGGTGGTGAATCGAGGAAAGACACGAACAATTTTGGGAGGGTAGTTTGGTTTCCATTTTGATTGCTTTCTACAAGGTGAGTATGACCAAGAGTGTGCAGCTTCAAGAAGGGTAAGTTGTTCGAGTGCAAGTGGGCATTGCATGTATGCAGAAATGAAGGTGGGTGTTGTTGGGATGTCAAGAGAGTCATTGGAAATACAGCAAAAAATGCTTTGGATAACATTTAAGGACATAAAGGAATGATTGCAAAGACAAAGAGGGAGTTTTTGGAGCACGTGGCAAGTCTCTTGTGCACCAATGTCTCTTTCTGCAACAGTTTTAGACAGGAAATGTCTTATTGGCAGAAGGATGGGGGCATCATTTGGAGTTGCATGTGCAAGTCAAGAAAGAAGTGCATGGTAGCTTTCTGATTTAGGCTCTACCTTTGATGCATACTTTGAATTATATTTGAGGACAACATGTCTACAAAGAACAGGTTGGAAATCAACATTAGCTCGCCAAATGGATAGCATCATAGGGTTGTGAATATTCATAAGGGCATCATTCCTTGCAGGGTTGTATGTTTTTCGGCCTTTTGTATCAATGAATAAGGAAGAGGTAGGCTGTAGATCAAAGGGGAACCCGTAACGACATTGAAGAGATGATCCTTTTTTACGTAGGCAAGAAGATTCTGAACATTTTGTGTGCCTTTGGACACAATTAACAAGTTCTTCATAGTCATCCAAATGATTAGTTGCAAGTATGGAATCTGATCCAATGGTGCATGGATCATTTATAATAGAGGCTTGTAATGTTGGAGTTTGTAAATGGTTGACACGAGGGTTCCATGTTTTAAAAAACTTGTCAAAGTATAATTTGGCTTCTTCAACCTGTGTAGCATTTGCCCAGTCTAACGTGTCCATATTCGATGCATTTTATAGCCATAAGAGTCCATGTATATTTGCAGATCCCCTGTGTTGCCATTCATACCTACATGTAAAATATAAAGATTAGGAAAAAATATTTTAGGTTTTAAATACATTGAATTTTCATGGGAATATGAGTTGTGACCAACCTGCACCAATAGTCTTTTGTAAAAAGACCTTTTTCAAGAACCTCTTCTAGAAATATTTTGAATCTATTGTCCATGTATTCAGATGCAACATGTGGATTTGATATAAGGTTGCGAATTCTCCATTGGTGTTGTTGCTTTGAAGTGGAAGGAGCTTGTCCAAGCATCAAGGAATGCAAATGTGGCCACTTTGTGTCAGCTGCACTGAGTGTGAAGAAGAATGTAGGTTTTCCTTGTTGATTGATCATGTCAGTTAGCTCACCCCTGCTTTTGTTCCAATAGGAGCGTGTCCCACGAAGTGTGGATCTGAAGCGCATGACTTGATCAGCAATTTTACCATCAGGTAAGTCTTGTAATTGTTGTACAAGTTCTGATATAGTTGGGGGCAATGTATCATGAATGTTACGTTTTACAAATATAGAAGCAATAGATTGGCTACAATGACGCATCATCACGTTATAAATGTAATAATGAAAATGAGGATGTTGTCCAAACCTATTGTCATGGTACCTAAGAAGGTGCAGTGCAAAATTGTCCATACCAAACTCTTGAATGTGCGATTTTTTAAGCATTGCAACTCCTAAGGGAAATAAGGTTGGGAAGACCATTGAGAGGAGGCCTATTGTGTTATACTCATTGATAGGGAAAATGTCTATTGGGGGCCAGTCAATCCAAGGTAGAGTGCCTGGATGGCTTGCTGCTAAGAAGAATTTGATTTCATCAACCTCAGTTCTACAATTTGTTTGTGTAGATATAAAGGAGGATGATTGTTGTTCATGGGGTTCGAGGATGCTAGATGTTTGAGTAGTAGAAGTTGAGGTATGTTCAGCAGATGGGGAGTAAGCAGGTGTGACATGACAAAGGTGGGATGAAATGTCAGTTGGGTCAAGAGGAAAATAAGATAATGCAGTTGAGTTAAGTTGGACATCTTTGTAGTATGGATCATTTGAAATCTTGTATTCAAAAGCAGCAAGAACACGTGTCCGACTAACAAAGAAGTCATAAGGATTTTTTGTAGAACTGCATTTACAAACAATAAGGATATCAATGTCTGAGAGTAAATGAGGGAGGAAAGTGGCAATGCTTGTAATGTTTTGAGGGAAGCTTATAGTGTGGCCAGAATATGTATATTGTCCCCCACGAGCATGAGTGACTTGTAAAATTGGGTTAACTCGAGAAATGAGCATTTCTTCAACTTGAGTAAGCCTTGTTAGCACTGATGGTTGTATCCCAGGATCCATATTGTTTTCAATTGAATAGCGGTGGCCATTTTGTTCCGCATTGCAATGAGAACATGCATATGCACCAGAAGAGTGTTTTATTTTAATTCCAAGATATGACTCCATGCATATAGAGCATATTTTCATGGGAGATAATTTGTCCAGCCTTGTACAAAATCGTTGTTGTGTAGCATGTAGATCCATGTTTGTTGGGTGCATTGTTGTGGATGTGGATGGTGTGGAGCATGTAAGCGGAGATTGAGCAACGTGAAACAGAGAAGGGACATGAACAAGTTGACGAGCAGCTCTATATAGAAGGCGTTGATGCTTGTTGTTTTCATTTTTCTTTTGAGCATATATAAGTCTTATGCGTGCATTCTGTTGATCATTGTTATCATTGGTTGACATTCCTACAAAAAAAAGTGTTTAGTGGTTGTGGAGTTTCTGGTGCATTTGGTGTAACAGAAAAATACTATACATGTAATAATTGCAAGAGTAAACAAAGTTATCTTGTATAAGATAAATGGTTATCCATGTTGCTTTTATAGTGCCTTTGGTGGAAGAGATAAAAAATATATATGTAATAATTCAAAGACTAAAAAAGGTATATTGTAAAAAATATGTATTGTGAAGACACTCTTGAATAGTGTTTATAAAGAAAAAAAGTATATATTTGACAAAGCAGTCTAAATTATAAGTACAGATTTGAAAATTGCAGCATAAGTTGAAAAAGAATATGTGATTGAACACAATGGTACAACAAAACTAAATAATATAATATTCAAGATTGTTCATTGATGGTTTCAAGTAGCACCTATGTAAAAGTGTGTACACAGAAATGTGTATTTGCTAAGTACAAGCTAGTAAGTACAAAAGGTAGAAATGAAGAGTAGGAGTTCAAAGCTTGCGAGCAATTGGATGTTTAGTAAGTAGAATGTGTTCACTTTCAGTAGGAGTATCGACAGGGTACAATGATGGAGAAACCTCTTCTGACATAACAAGAAGCACCTTCAACCGAGCATGTGAATTAAAAGTCTCTGTCTTTACTGATAATGTTAGAAGGTATTGGCGAGCACAAATATGTTGAACAATTTCCAAGAGAGACGTTGGATCATTTGATAGGAGACAAAAATATTTTGCAGAGACCCCCATTAGTTGTTGTGCAGCATCATCAAAAGTTGTGATACCGTATGGTTGTCCAGTAGCATCCGTGATGTCAAGTTTGAGTATGTATCGGTAAGCACACTCTATAAACTCCCCATCACATTTTGTACAATGCCAAACATTGCCAACTTTGTGGGAAATTTTTTTCATGCATTGTATTCCATCGACAAATAGAGGGCATGCAAGGAAATGAAAGTCATTGATGTTAATATGGGTGATTGTAGCAATAATTGAATACCAAGTTGCCTTCTCAGAGGGTTGTAGAGATTGTAGCACAGAGATGGAAATGCGTTTACAAGAGGTAGAAGAAGACGAGTTGGATTTTCTGCTCAAATATGGGGAGGCGGAACGGAATCCATTGTTAGCACACCATGCTTGGAGGGCTTCAACTTCCTCAATATTTGGGTTTATAATAAGGTTGGTGTTTGAGATGGTTCCAATGGTTTTTCCATTAAATTCTGTAACACGCCCACCTTTTATTGCAAGGATAGAGGGTGTAGCTGAACCTCGAAGGTTTCCAAGGTGGGCACCCTCAATTGTGCAATGCTCCCCCCAAAGTGTAATATCTATGCTATATCTATGCTATACCCAAACATGTCCCTCAACCCAATTGTTCGATGAATGACTTCAGAGCCATCCCTTTTGCGGATAGTTGATGCAGGGAAAACATAAATGACAATTCTGATAAGGTCAACCATGGAATTGATCGGTATAGTTTTAATGTCATGGATAGATTTAAAGTTGAAGCAATGAAAAGGAATAAGTGGGCACTCTTCCAAGCATCGTTCAATTGTTGAAGAGGAGTTAAGGAAAATCTCAAAAGCACTTTCCAAATGGTTGTATTTTGGATTAATTGGTTTGATTGTGCCATTTGAGACTATGTAGACTATGCCAACTTGTATTTGGTCATATAATGAGGTAGCTAGTTCATTGAACATAGAGATATGAATCTCATCTCTAGTAGCACTAACAAGGTCAAACCCAAAGAGTTGACCAAGACCTTTTTGGTTGGTGTAGGTGTTGATACTTGTCTTTGCAGTAACTCGTCCTTGAATGGTCCATGTTCTATTGGAAGGGTTAAGCAATGTGAATTGAAGAGTAGGTGCAAGAAGGTTTAGCGTTGGAGAAGGTATTGCAAGCGAAGGGTTTTCGAAGTTAAGGGTGTTATTTTCTAAAATAGATGAACTGCTGTGGGCTGTAAAGGTAGGTGTGAGGTTGAAAGGGGACGGGTCACCAATAATTGTTGTTTCTAAGTTGACAATTTCGAAGGTGTCCAATGCGATAGTCCTGGCAAGAAGAATGAACGTAAGTAAGTATAAGTAAAAAATATGTTATAATTATTAGGAGTGAAAACTAAAATAAGTGAAAAGGAAGATATGGAAAGCAAATCGTATGTTGTATCATATACAATGTTGCATGCACACTTGCTAACTTTGATGAATGACCCTTTTTGGAGCTAGTGGTTTTCCACAGCACTACTGTACCTACTTGGAAGCAATGTGTCCTACTTATGAATTCCATCAAATATAGACATTCGAAAGCGGGCAGTTGTTGAGTTAAGAGAGCTTAGTTTATCAAGAGCAACAACTTGTACAAGTGGGCATAGGTCAACAACACCATTCATCAAAAGTGAGACAACATTTTCGGTCAATAGAGTGTCCATAGCGTGGTACTGCGAATAGTTGGACTACAAAAATAAGCTAAAGAAAAATGTGCCATATTGATATTAAGTATAAAGATACAAGATGTTTGAAACCAGTAAATAAATAGGAGTAAACAGGAGTAAATAAATGACAATGCATTGGCAGAAACAACCTCTAGTTTCCAACAAAAACAACAAGAAAAAAAAGGATAATTTTAGATAAATTGGCTAGTATAAACAGAAACAGTGAGAACAAGAGAGTACCAAATGCCTAGTATAAAGTTTTTTTGTGTGCAAGGGAACTTTTCTAGGAGACAAAGACAGGGAAAATTGACCTCTGGTTGTGAAGAAAAATAAATAATAAAAAAGGCAGCATAATATTAGGTAAATTTGCTAAGAGAACCTTGTTTTTAAATATGGAATAGGAACAGTGACAACAATTCTAATTTGAAACAAAAAACTAAAAAAAGACAGTAGAAACAGAGTGTAGTAATTTTGGGTTAATTTACTCTGATAACTTTGAAGATACCAAATGACTAAATTAAGCATTAATTTTTCAATAAAAAAGATAAAAAAAGACAGCAGAATCTTATTTGAATACATTAAGCAGAAACAGGATTTACACCAGCATAATTATAGCTGGGGAAATGAGTTTTGGTTTGAGAGGAGAACCTGTTTTTTTAATAGAAAAACTAAAAAAAGACAGCAGAAATAGAGTGTAGTAATTATGGGTTAATTTACTCTGGCATTACTTTTTTGAAAGGGCAATAATAAAAAAAGACAGCAGAATCTTATTTACAACAGCATAATTATAGCAGAAACATGATTTAGAACAGGATAATTATAGCAAGGGAAATGAGTTTTGGTTTGAGAGGAGAACCTGTTTTTTTAATAGAAAAACTAAAAAAAGACAGCAGAAACAAAGTGTAGTAATTCTTGGTCAATTTACCTTTGTATTACTTTTTTGAAATGGCAAATTTTCTAGGAGACAAAAAAAATGAATATATACCAGTCAAGTGACCTTTCATCTGAAATCAGTAAATAATTGACATAAACATACTCTAGTTTTCAATAAAAAATATCAAAAAAGACAGCAGAATCTTATTTGAATACATTAAGCAGAAACAGGATTTAGAATAGCATAATTATACCAGGGGAAATGAGTTTTGGTTTGAGAGGAGAACCCATTTTTTGAATATAAAACAAGAATCTTTGGATCCTTAACAGGGTTGCTGGTCTGTAAAAGAGCAACAAATTGGAGGCAATTCGAATGCTGAGAAAAAAACTGAGCTTATGTCACAATAACAATATCCAAGAACAAAAGAATGAGAGAGGCTTTACCATCGAATTTTATAAACGATCAAGAGTAAAGGTGGTGCATTGGTGTCTGAGCACATTTAACCGTTGTTGCATTGAAATATATTCATGTATCTCCACAACATCGAATATCCAGCAGGTCCAATCGATCAAATCGAAATATACGTCCATAGCCAGAGATCTGTACTACTGAAGCAAAGTTCATAAGTTTGTGATGAATTAAATGCAGAGAAATCAATGTTCACGTGGGTAACCTTATACAAGGTAGTTCAATGTCCAATCCATCATTGAATGCTCAAATTTCTGATCAAAAGTATAGATCTCGCAAGATTTTTCCATGCAGAGTTGGACCGCCTGTTTAGATCAACCCAAATGCTGGCATGGTCGGAAGTCAAAATGATGGCATCTCTTTTGTTATAAAAAAATATGGTCGATAGTCGAGTTGGTCAAGCCTTTAAAAATTGGCTGACTCTTAACTATATCGGGTAACTTTAGTTTCTTAAAAAATATGGCCGATAGTCGAGTTGGTCGAACCTTTAAGAATTAGTCAACTATTAACTGTGTCGTGCAATTGGTCGACTTTTAACTGTGTCGGAAGTCAAAATGGTCGACTTACCTTAGTTGGTCGGGCCTGTTAATATTGGTGGACTGTTTAAAAATTGGTCGACTTTTAACTGTGTGGTGCAATTTTGATGGACACGGGTCGGAAATCGAAATGGTCGGCTTACCTTAGTTGGTTGAGCCAGTTAAAATTGTTGGGGTGTTAATTGTGTAATTTTGTTTTCAATAATATTTGTAAGATATGGTCGGTAGTGAAAATTGTCGCCTGATTTTAGTTAAAAAAGAATATGGTCGGAAGTCAAAATGGTCGACTTACCTTAGTTGGTCGGGCCTGTTAAAATTGGTGGACTGTTTAAAAACTGGTCGACTTTTAACTGGGTGGTGCAATTGATGGACATGGGTCAGAAGTCAAAATGGTCGGCTTACCTTAGCTGGTTCAGCCTGTTAAAATTGATGGGTTGTTAACTATGTAATTTTTTTTTCAATAATATTTGTAACATATGGTCGGGAGTCAAAATTGTCGCGTGATTTTAGTTAACAAAGAATATGGTCAATAGTCGAGTTGGTCAAGCTTTTAAAAATTGGTCGCCGTGAAGTTCTTACGGTGTAAACATGATTGACATTTGAAACAATTGATATGAATTTGTAATTTTGTTTTCGATAATATTTGTAAGATATGGTCGGGTCACTTTAGTTAAAGAAACATATGGTCAATAGTGGAGTTGGTCGAGCATTTAAAAATTGGTCGACTCTTAAATGTGTCGTCGAATTAATGAACACTTAGTTTTAGTCAGCGTGAAGCCTACAAATCGGTGCGACACGGATGGGGGTTTGCGTGAAAGTGGAAAAGTAATGCAAATAATGCAAATAAGATCATCATGATCTGGTCGATGTGCGTGAAAGCAGCAAAACACGCGGCAATAGTGGAGTTGGTCGAGCATTTAAAAATTGGTTGACTCTTAAATATGTCGTCGAATTAATGAACATTTAGTTTTAGTCGGCGTGAAGCCTCCAAATTGGTGTGACACGGATGGGGGTTTGCGTGAAAGTGGCAAAGTAATGCAAATAAGATCACCGTGATCTGCTTGGCGTGCACGAAAGAAGCAAAACACGCAGCAGGATTCCATTGGATTTATAGATGAGGAATTTTAATCGGCGTGAAGTCTGCAAATCGTTGCGACACGAACGGGGATTTGCGTGAAAGGGGCAAAGTAACGACACGGTCGACGTGATCTGGTCGGCGTGCACAAAAGCGGAAAAACACGCGGCAGGATTCCATTGGATCCATAGAGGAGGAATCTTTCCGAGGTGGAAGGTCACGCTTCTCCATGGTGAAACGCCTTCGGCGTGAAAATACATTAAATCAAAACAACCTCCTTTACATTATACGTGTATGCATTTGTCATCTGGATAAACTGTCTTATGAGGGACGTAGTTTTGAATGTAATTTGTAAAATTCATTGCTTCGACCCAAAAAGAAGGTGCCATGTTCTTTTGGACTAGATCATGCACTTGGCCATCTCTTTCCATGTTTTTTTTTCAAACATCTTTATATTGAGGGTTATATGGAACAAATTAATGTTAAATGTCAATTTCTATACAAAAATATTTGAATATATGATTGACCCACTTCATCCCATTAGCCATGCATTTTAAAGACAATTACTTCTCACCAAAATATTGAAGGCTTTGAAAGTAGCAAAGACCTCAGTCTTGTACTTATGAAAGTACACCCAAGAGTGATGTAAGAAGTTATCAATAAAGGTAAGTGCATTAGCATACTTTCCACTGGAAAATTAATGAGTTGAAAATGACATTAGATCACTATGAATCAACTCAAGATGTTTGGTAGCATGCAAGGCCTTACTTTAGGAAAATGATTCTGATGGTGTTTGCCAAGAACAAAACCTAGACAAACTCCATCAATGCAAGCGGTTTTAGGAATACCAAGCACCAAACTCGGTTTGCTCAACTGTTACAAATACCTATAGTTCATATGTCCAAATATTTCATGCCATAGCAAGTGCTCAAAGAATGAGCGCGCGCTATGAAAGAGGAACCTGAAAAAGGTTCAAAACCATTGAACTTGTACAATGGAGAACTATGATTCGTCCAACTCGAAGCAACAACAATTTATGGATTATGTAGCGTAGTAGCATAATTCGCCCACGTACATAAATTTGGAACAAATTTGAATTCGTCGAATATTCAGTGTAGGTGTAATACGGATATGGATTCTTACTAGTGGCTAATTAAAATTTGAAAACCAGTTTAAAAAAAAAACTTTAATTATTTAAACACTATAAAACAAAAATACCATTCAATTTTGTATTTTCTTATTAAAATAACTATTAATAACTAGTTGCAACCTCTCACACTCCCATATCCCAAGTTGTTGAGATTTTATATTTTTGTTTTTTAAATATATGTTTCATTTTATTATATAAATGTCTATGTACATTTATGGTATATTTGTGAATATTTGATTAAAATATTATATATAAGTAGTCTACTTTGGTATTTTAATCGTATTAGATTTTTTCATTACGTATTTTTCCGTATTGAATTGTATTCCCATCACCACACCATGAAGCCTAAATTTCATTGTATTCTAATCACCAAAGTGAAAATTTTGATAAATAGAGAGTCGATTAGCAAATATTTCAAGAACAAGGAGAACATCATTGATGCAGCCATTAGCGAACTACATAGTGTCTCATCCTAAAACATAAAGCCGTGTAGAGTCTCCAACTACAATCTACAAAATGTGATGTAGAATGATGCATCTCTTGAGTGAATCATATGGTGTGAGGTGCTGGAATAAAGGATTTAGTTGTATGAAGATGCATATAAGGCTTGAGTAGATAGTACATGTAATTTACCATAAGAAGGTTTGGGCACTGAAATTTTGTGCTCAACATGACTTCATTCATGGTTCTAGTTTGATCCAACATTTAGATTCATTGTGCCTAAGTATGCCACAAAAACTACAACTTACACTTGATTTCTTCTTTGTCTTGGAGTAAGACTCACCGTGGACTCACCGCATACCAAAGATGAAGAAGCAGAGAATTTTGAATTATGTTTAGGATTAGAGGTAGGCTTACGTGTTGGATGTAATGTCAAAATCATAGGTTGATAGTTGAGATTGGGTTGATATGTATTTTCTAAGTTTAGAAGTGAGTGGTTTGAGATCTTGGTTTGTAGGATCTAAGATGTGGTTTGTTTGACTCTCTGTTCAACTATTTATTGTAATCTTCTTTCATGAGTTAATTGAATTGGTTTAACTATTCCTAAGCATGAGGGAGCCTCTGTGCTCTGCAATCTACCTATGTAATATCTTAGTTGGTATTAGAGCTGGAGGGAGTGTTATGGATATGATGTGTGACAGTTTGTGTTATTAAGCCATCGTGGAAGACTTAGTGTTTGGAGAAGCCGTTGTTGGACTATAAGGAAGTCTGTTGCATCTGTATGGGTGAAGAGTGACGCGTCTTGCCACTAATTTGAAGTGTTGCTGATGTGAAATCGTGAAGACATAGCAGGGATTCCATCTTGTTGTGTATCCACCAGCATTTATTCTGTCAGAAGAGGATGGGAATTTGGACAAAGCAGGCGATCTTGCTACTATCGTATAGCTCCCCGCTATTGAGAATTTATATCCAAACCACTAAGACGTTGAGGCTAAGCTGCCTGGGTCTGTGTAGACGGGTGAAACATTGATATTTGCAGCCGAGAAGGAGCCACTGTGTTAGAGGAGCTGCCGGTTGATTTGTGAATCTGGGACGTTGTGCGTGGAATCCTGGAGAATTGTTGGTGTCGGTTATTGGAAGGTGCTACTACATATGCCGGTTGATTGTCGATTGATGTGCTTCGTGTGATAGGGGTTTCCCGTGAAGAGAAATAGAGAGGAGCTTACGCTGTTAGAAGCCACAAGGAGAAGGGGAGACGCACCTCCTGAGAACGAAAAGCACATCGAAGACGTAGGCAATTGTGACGCAGACCCCGAAAGGATGAAGCGCGGTAGTAAGCACTGCTAATTTTTGTTATTTTTGGGCATAAATTGAGTTTGGCCATATTTAGATCGGGTGAAATAAGATAAAATAGAAAATCCGCCTCTTGTCGATTCATACATAAATGAAGCTTCTAAATTGAATGGTGAAAATTATGTCAACCGGAAATTTAAGCTAATGAAAGTTCTTAAATCCTATAATGCCTGGTCAATTGTGACTGGTGATGAGATCAATCCCACGACTGTTGCATCCATTCAAGAATGGAATAGGTGACGCTGCAAATATGTGACAAAGATAATATAATCGCTCACATAAGAAATCATGAGACGTCCAAAGCAACATGGGATGCCCTCAAAGGTCTGTATGAAACTACAGATGCAAATAGGATCTTATTTCTGAAAACTAAGTTTCTGTCTATCAAAATGCAAACTAATGAAGGGGTAAGTAAATTCATTTCTCACATTAAATATCTGAGTGATAAGTTGGATGATATCGACGAAGTGGTAGATAGTATTGACTTAGTAACTATCACTCTCAAAGGTTTAGTGCAAGATTACAAAGTTTTTATCTCGGAACTTGCAGCAAGATTGAAACCCCCTACTTTTGAAGAGATCCCACGGATCCTTCTACAAGAGGAAGAAATAATGAACAACTATGATATGGATGCTAAGGGCTCAAATCTGGCACTGATCGCAAGAGGGATAAATGCACACAGAGATAAACCGTGGAACAGAAACAAAGGAAAGTTTCATGCAAAGCAGAAAGGTATGGCACAATCTGATTCTTATGTTAATAGAAGTGTTGATTTTCATTATTGTGGCAAACCAGGACATCTTGCTAGAAATTGTTTTCAAAAGAAGAATCGTGAATCCAAACAAGGATACATAAATCACAATGGAAATTTTATGCATAAAGATACCCCAGATAGTCATGGATTTAAAAATCTTAGATTTTTCATTTCTGAATCTGTGTTGTCTGTTGATATGGATGATGAAAATGCATGGTTCATTGATTCGGGTGCATATGCTCATATGTCCTGTAAGAAAGAATGGTTTGATTAATACCATGAGAAGATTGATGGCACTCATATTTATTTAGGTGATAACAGGTCACATAAAGTGTAGGGTTATGGAGTAATAAGTGTAAACTTACCTAATGGACAAATGAAACATATTCATAATGTTATGTATGTCCCGAGAATTAAAAAGAATCTAATATATGTTTTTACTATTAATGATAATGACTTGAAAGTGAAATTTGGTAAGTATCAATGTCATATTAAAGATATTTGAGATCATTACAGGATTGTTGCTACATGATGTAGAACTGGAGGTTTGTATAAGTTGGATGTGAGCAAGAACAATCATCAAGCATTGATATCCACTACAATGACATATGAAGAGCTTTGACATCAAAGGTATGGGCACATTAACCATAATGATTTAATGATATTGCAAAATAAATATATGGTTGAAGGTCTACCTATTATAAAAAATGAACGTATTGAATGTAGAGCATGTGCAATTGGGAAACAACACAGGGATGAATTCCCTATACACAAAGAGAAAAGACAAACTAAATTGCGTGAATTAATTCATACCGATGTATGTGGACCTATGCAAACCAGATCTCTCGGTGGTGTATGGTACTTTCTCATCTTTGTTGATGACAGATCTAGGTATACTTGGGTCTATTTCATAAGAAGAAAAGGTGATGTCTTTGAGTACTTTAAGGAATTCAAAACTATGATTGAAAAACAACCAGGAACATGCATTAAAATCCTCATATATGATAATGGGGGTGAATATATTTCTTCAGCATTCAAGAGGTACTATAAGGATCATGGAATCCATCAACAATTTACAGTGCCTTACACTCCTCAACAAAATGGAGTTACTGAAATGAAGAACATAACACTAGTGGAATGTTCTAGCAGCATGCTTCAAGGTAAAAACATTTCAAATGGTTGTGGTGAGATTTTCTTCCTATGGGTAAGATGAAAATTCCCTTGGGATTAGAAAAGGCCCCTAGTTTCCTACCCAAGACAGATTTTTTGTGGTGAGATTTTATTCCTATGGGTAAGATGAAAATCCTCTTGGGATTAGAAAAGGCACATAGTTTCCTACCCAAGATAGAAAGGGAACAAACAGACACTAAAGTTCGCCTAGATCTATCCCATACATAAATTAGCAAGCAATGGAAAGACAAAGCAGGTAGATGGTGTACCTTGCTTTGATGGTTGTCCTCGGCAGTCCTATGTTGCTCCAATTCCAACCTCTGGTCATGGGCTTATGAACCTGTTCATAAATGATAGACAACACCTTCTTCAAAGCAATATATGTATAAACAAATATCTAACTATGAAAATGGAGACAATTTCATGCATTTTCCATAAAAAACATGAGATTGGGAGGAATAGGCTAAGTTATATTAATGAGAAATCCATGAAGTCATGTACATCAAAATGAATTATACCCGACATTGTTGCAGCATGATCATCCTCCAAGCTCTCCTTCACAACGCTTGCAAGAATCTTAGGATCATAGGTTTGATTCTTCCAAGATCAACCCCCCCAACTCATGGATGGCCTTCTTCTTATAGGATTTGGGAGGCAAACCACTAAGAGGATATTATGGATCTAAGTGAGGAAGATGTGGATCAAGGATCTAAATCATTCCAAAGAGGGAATGTGAGATGATATTCGAAGGGGGACTTCATCCCATGAAAATATCATCGAGATCCAAGATCCAAAATATAAGAAAAATGACTATTCATGGATTTTTGCGCCCCCATAACTGATCAAAGCACAAAAATGTTGTAATTGTCGCGCCCCCATAGGCATGCAGAATGCGAAAATGTTGTAATTTTTGTGCCTTGCACCACTAGTAGGTGTGAAAATATCTCTAGAAGGCTAATAAGTGGGTTAGGTCAAGTGATTTTCGACCCCTAAGTTTTTGGATGTACTTCCAAGTGTGACCAGGGAAGGGACCAACATAATAAAAAAGGGTCCTAACACCCTTAAGAGGCACAAACATCATGTTCTAATGGTGATATGATATGAAGATTCTCAATGGTACACGGTGTGACAATTTGAGGTATAACAATGGTTTTTGGGTTGAAGCCATTAATACTGTTGTTTATCTAAAAAATATTAGTCCAACAAAGAAGCTAGATCTTCAAACACCTTTTGAAGTTTTTCATGGTTATAAACCAGAAGTCAAGCATTTAAGAGTATTTGGTTGAAGGATCTTGCACACATTCCAAAATATGAGAAAATAAAACTTGATGCAAATTCAATTGAATGTATATTTGTTGGATACTACATTGATCAAAAAGCATATAAGTTATTTCATCCTAGTTCGCATAAATTGATTGCAAGTAGAGACGTAGCGTTCCATCAGAATGCAGATAAAAATGATAAAATGAATGATATTGATGTATGGCATATCTTCAATGATAACGATGAAAATGTCAAAATAGATTCAATCGTTCAGCATGATCAGGAACAAGAACAGGAGCAGTCACAAGAGCAGGTACAGGAATAGGGTGAAAGCAGCAAGAACACTGAAAGCAACATGAGCAACAATGATACATATTCAGATGGAGAGACAGCAGAAAGAAAAAGAATAATGGATGGAACTCCTGCGGGTACTATAGTACCAAGAAGTTCAATTCGACAAACTCATATTCGTCCAAGTTATAGTGACTATGTATTAATGGCTAATGTGATGAATGTTATAGAACCATTGAATTATGAACAAGCCAAAGATAAGAAAGAATGGGTAAATGCTATGAATGAAGAGTATAACTCTATAATGAAAAATAAAACTTGTGAATTAACAGAGTTGCCTAAGAATAAAGTTCCCATAGGATGTAAATGGTTGTTCAAATCCAAGTTTAAAGCTGATGGTAGTATTTACAAATATAAAGCAAGACTAGTTGCAGAAGGTTATGCTCAAAAAGAGGGAGTTGATTTTGAAGACACATTTTCCTCAATATCTAAGTTGAATACAATTAGAGTACTTATTGCATTGGCTACAAAACATAAATGGAAAATACATCAACTCGATGTTAAATCTGCTTTCTTGAATGGTGAATTAAAAGAGGAAGTGTTTGGTTCATCCTGAAGGTTTTGTAAAGAAAGGACAGGAGCATCTTGTTTGTAAATCAAAGAAAGCTAACTATGGTTTGAAACATGCCCCTAGATCATGGTATATATAGATTGATTCTTTCTTTAATTAGAAAGGTTTTGTGAAAATCAAAAGTGATCCTAACCACTATATTAAGAAAGATAAGGAACTAAATGTTTGCTTGATGGGCGGGCACACAAAGTTGCTCCCCAAAAGAGTTGCAACGGGGCCGTGCTAGTAGGGAAAAAATGAACTCACGCACACACCTAAGGCAATGTGCACGCGCCACTAGGTTCAGTACCGAACTGGGGTGAGTGCGCACAGCTATGTGTGTGTGTTCCTGGTGCGTACGTGCTAAAATGCACGCACGCACACCTGTTAAGTTAATAAAAAAAAGGGCAAAGGAGTTTTAATTCTTTCCATTGCGGTCGAGCATGTTGATGTCTCACCATCGCGCACGCGTTGCTTCAAACCACTAACTTCACCATTTCCACTCAAAAACTCTCTCAATCCATCCACCAAGTGATCATCAAGTGCATTGGATAGGTAAGATCCATGTTTTTTGTCATGTTATTCATTTTTTGTTTATTAAATTTGTAATAATTCCCAAATTAGTAAAATAATAGAGAAATTTTCAATTGCAAAGTGTAAACCTACACAATGAATGAATAAAATTAACATGGAGTCTAATGGAACACAAGAAAACACAAATCTTGGAACCAATGAAAACCCTCAACAAAATCCAAATGCCCAATAAAATCAAAACCCCCAACAATATTTTGACCAAGACGACTTGAACCATTATGTAAATGAAATGAGAGTGCACACTCGAGAAATAAGAAACACAGGGGAACCATCTCGAGTGTCCCTTGCCACCTAAATTGAGAGCTCAATATGCACACTGCCAATTGACTGACATGACTGATTATAGAGCTAGGATGTAGGAGTATTATTCCACGGGAATTTCCAAGGAGGAAATAAAAGAATTGAATATTACAAGGCCAAATTATATAGTATGTTCACCGATCCAAGAACACAACAACCACCTGATAGTAGAAAGCCACGTGCTTGCATGGATTGGTGTCATTTCCAACCATGGAGGGACAATTGGATGCATAATTGTTTCATGGTTTACAATAAACCTCCCTTCAATAATAGGGGGGTTCCACAGTACTTCCTTCGGCAACTATGGGTTGAGTTTGGGCTCGGTTTACATGTCAACTATTTTGACATAACCGAGTTCCAGGGTGTTGGGCGTGGCTCTGCCCAAGATCGACCTGTTGCTAGGAGGAACCCACTAAGAGGTCAACCAGCTCTTAGGCGCGATCCCAACCCCTCTCCCCAACCAGCTCAGTTACCCCATAAACTTGATCATATTGAGGGGGATATGAGGATTTTTGCACGTGGAATGCTTAGACACACTACCTTTGTAGGAGCTACTACATTAGAGAGATAGGTTGACCCTGATAGAGATGCAGGTGTAGGGCCTTCATAACAGAGTCAGGATAGACCTGTGATTGGTGGTATCCATGTTGGGCCTTCTAGTTCGATGGGGACAATGCCACATCTTTGTCCCCATTGTAGGCACACTTGATCTGGCCCAATCGAGGGCTGCTATATGGAGCAGGTTAGCACTTTTTTTAATGTGTTTTCAATCATCACTTTATAATTTGTAAAGTAATTTTAAATTATTAGTGTTTGAATTAAACTATTATTTCAATGTACAGTTATGTAGAGCTAAGACGCCTTCATCGGAGAACATAGAATCTCCTAACCTTGATGCAGCAATGGCAGCTGCAACTAAAATTGTGACACCTCACACAGAGGTATTTTCAGTACCTCACACAATATTGGTATTACTTATGACATTTCTATTTTTATGTATTTATATTTATGACATACATGATGATAGTTCGTACAATATTGCTTAATATTTTGATTAACTAAATAATTACTTGTTTAATATGTTCAAAACGTGCATGCATTTTGGTGTCCACGGGTATGCATGGACTACGATGATTAGCCATCTCTTCCAGGGATCAGCATATCACCATATACATAGGTACAATGTGTAGTTAAGGGCACGCTTTTAATTTGATTTTTGTTTACTAAACTATAATATTACAAATTTGTATGTAGGGGCCGCCAATAGCTGCAGGCCACTTTAGTCCCATGTTTCCACCCTCTCCCATGATTCACCCCCCTCGCTTCCATCCAGACCCTTCCCTCCGTCCACCCCCTCCCTTCCATCCATCCCCCCCTCTCTGTCCATACTCCCCCCTCCATCCATCCTCCCCCATTCATCCACTCCCCCCCATCTATACATCCTCCCCCATTCATCCATGCCCCCCCATCTATCCATCCTCCCGCATTCGTCCACCCCCCCCCCCTTCCATCTAGCTTCCCCCCTTCGTTTGCAACCTCCCTTCTATCCATCCTCCTCCCTCTATCCAGGACCGCCCTCCCATTCACCATACATCAAAATCCCCCCTATCCCTTTTGGGTCGATACCCCCTATCATACAGCCGGTAGGGGTTCATCGTCCACGACGTCCTCCTCCACCCCATACCACCATTTCATTTTCCACCATATCATCGCCAGTTCCCGCTACTATTGTGGCAACTAGTATTCCAGTATCTTCCCATGTATCTATAGTGGTTGCACCCATAGTTGTTGCATCTACATTTGCACCCCCCCATGACTGCATCAGAGCAGGTTGTCCATCCAACTACTCCACCTGCTATCCCAAAAGCCCAGCCATGTCCATTGTCGGAGGTGTTCACGGTGAGAATCAAGTTAATTTATGAAAACAATTTGATGCATTAACCAAAATTAATTTAAGAAATTATTACTTTTCAATGAAATGATTGTCCTAAATGTTGTAGGGTGGAATTGCGGAGAGGCTCAGCAAATCCAAGACACCTGCCTCACGTCTCCCACTCGCATCAGCGGTGATTTATTTAATATTTGAATTGTACATTCATTTTATAAATGTGGTAAATGTTACAAATTCTTGAAAATGATGGTATCTTATATCATTTGTTTCAGATCCTGGAGAGATGGTCTACTCCTAGATGGAAGAAGACCCAAGATACCAATAGCTCCAAGAAGAGGAAGATCGATTTTGGAGATGCACCTGGGAGTGACCAGGGTGGTCACAATGCTTGACACACCATGTTATGTACATTAGCCACGATGTGGCACTTTTGGGCACCAGTTGCCATGTACTTTGTATCTACGGCACGGGTTGCCATGTATTTTGGATCTACGACACAAGTTGTTGGATTTTGTATAGGGCACGAGTTGCCATGTATTTTGGATCTACGACACGAGTTGTTGGATTTTGTATAGGGAACGAGTTTCCATCGTATGTACATTGGGAACCATGTTCCACTATTTTCCTGAAAATTTATATATTTGTTCGAGTTTTGTTCCACTATGGTTTTATCTCATGGATTTGGCAATATGGTAGAATGTACATGTTGGCCTAAGATTTACTAATGTTATGATCATATTAGGTTTTCCATCCATTGAGAAGGTTTTCACAAGTGTACATATCCATCATATAAAAAATTTAATGCTACAACTAATTTCAAACCATTGAGGGAATGAACATACACCATGCACCCTTTACAACTCGACCAAATGAATTATCTGCAATACATACTAGTTATGGTCCTAGAATCAACCATGATCATTTGCACCAAAATTTTCAACCATGCCATAACAACATTTCAATCATCTAATAAATAATTAGGTTTCTGGTGCTAGTTACAACTTTTTTCTAGTTGTGTGCACCCTTGCCATATAGATGAGAAATTATGCATATATGTGTATAATGATTTGGATTCAAATGTATGCACATGAATATATATGTACAATGGAAATGATTTAATTTTTATATGTATTATAATTTAGGCAAGGGATTAGGCTACATAATAGGGTTTCATTGTGATTACAATGCAAACTAGGGTTTACGCTACCAACTAGGGTTTTTAGGATAGGCTCTCGTGTTTCTAGGATAGGCTCCAAGCTCTAGGGTTACCGGATTAATGTTGAACTCCACTATCATGACAACATTGTCACCAACACCATTCCCACTACCACAATCACCATCAAGCCTCGTCATCCTCTTGCTCGTGGTTCCACCATCCTCATCCCCATCAATCACCTGTCATCCACCATCAACCTAATGCACTTTGTCTCATTGTCACTGTCACCATATCTATCCTCACGCCCATTATCACCATCGTCATCATTGTGCTCATTGTCACCATTGTCTTCGCCATGCTCATTAGATTCTAGGCCATTTAGCTTCTTTGTTTATGTATTTTGGTCAGATATGGATTGCACTTGATTTGTTTTTAGTTGTATGCACCCTTGCTATATACATGTCAGAAACTTTGCATATTTGGATTCAAAACTAGGGTTTTTATGTTAGGCTCTAGGTTTCTAGGGTTTTCCCATAGACACTTGATAGAGACACTTTCAACCAAGAGTGTCTCTATCAAGTGTCTATGGGAAAACCCTAGAATGGACGTGGAGTTGGGAAAAAGGAGTCGATTTGGGTCGAGAACTTATGGAGTTCCCCTCTATGTTTAGACTCAATGAGACAACATGGGGTTCTTTTTTGCATTTGAACTTGCCAAGATGGTAGGCATGGGGTAATTTCCATATATATATATATATATATATATATATAAGAAATAAAATATAAAATAAATAGTAATACTAATATCTAATTTTTGTTGAGATTTGGTCTTGTGAAGGCAAGGAAACATACCAAGATTGCAAACCAAACTAAAATAGAGACAAGGAGTTTTGAACTTAGACTCATTAAATATTATTTTGAACTCAAAATTAAAAGAGTAATTGAAGATATAATTAAATTTGAATTCCACAATAAGCATCCATGTTGATGAAAGAGATGGGCCATAAGTTGATTGCTTATGGATCTATTATTCTCTTAAAAATATGAAAGTTCTATAGAAATCTCGTATTGCTTTTATAGAAAGAATGTTTGCATGTTGTTTATATTTTCCATGTGAACTACTCACCAGGTTCAAGTCATCAAATGATAACAAAATGTCATTGTTAAGGACAAGACTTGAGGAAATACCAATAAGGAAGAAAACATCTTGACCCACACAAGGATATCTTGATATATAGCTCATGTTTCACTTTCAACAATGTTAGTATCACTAAGAATGCAAAAATGCAAAAATGACTATCTTATATTTTATGTTAGATTTCTTGAGTACTGACAATATGTAGGTGTGAGGGATATCTAAGAAGCTAGTTAAATGAAAATTTAGGATATCATAATGTTCTATTTAATATATTTCACTACTAGTTGATCAAACTCAAAATTTAAGGGCTAGAAAATAGGGCATGGAAGTAGAACATATATGTGGAAAAAATCACATGGATGTTAACATAATGGGATTTGCATTTCCATGTATATTCATGTTTTTAGTTAGATATTCATTTAACATTTTCAACTAGCATCAATTTACAAACAAAAGCATTTCAATTCAATTCCCTTCTCAGATTAGGTAAATATGACATAGTGAGTACATCTAGTAAGACCCACCTCTTTTTTCTAGTTAACAAGGAATACATTACTATTGGAATGGATACCTTTAAAAATGTTCCTTCTAATTATCTTGACCTCTACACTCATAAATGGGGGTTTCAAGTAGATCCGCATGAAAAAAAAGGATGTAATGCTTATCTTGCTTCATCCATTCAATACAACTTGATTTTGATTTATTCCTTGCAACAATCCCAACCTATAGACACTCATAATTTATGTTTCTAGGTAGATCCACATGTAAAGAAAGGCTATAATGACTTGCTTCACCCATTCAAAACAACTTTTAATTCATATATGGTTTCAATATATAGGAAAACAACTACAGGGCTTTACAATAACAATTAAAACCCCAACAAAGAAAGCCACAATTTTAGCCTCAAAAACTTGCAGTATTCACAATTTCCACTAGTAGTTCAATATACCTAATCGGTAAAAAAACATAGATTATGGATAAAACAAAATAATATGGTTTACCTAGAGTGAAACTCAGCCTCAAAGAACTACAAGTAATTTTTTC
Source organism: Larix kaempferi (assembly GCA_027924585.1). NCBI lineage: Eukaryota > Viridiplantae > Streptophyta > Pinopsida > Pinales > Pinaceae > Larix > Larix kaempferi. Next base: position 8,549,967 of record BSBM01000827.1, read on the forward strand.
TATATAAGTATGTGTATAGTCTACACAAAGAAACAATCCAAATACTATAGTTCATTGTTATAAGGAGAACACCTAATGGTGCCCACTAAGCCAAAACCACATGTTAAATATGTTAAATATGCATATATGCCCACTAAGTAGATCGAAGTTCTAAGGTTTTCCCATAGACACTTGATAGAGACACTTTCAACCAGCTCAAAGATACCTCTAGTCTACCTTCAATCTACTTAGCCTACCATGCCATATGCCATATAAAAATGGGGACATCCAGTTGGTACCAGTGTTATGGCATATCCTCTCTAATTTACTTATGGTAAAATACTTTCTTATGTGTTTACATAACATTAGGAGTTCAAAGGTGTTACTCTATAATGGCTCACATATTCTCAATATTCTCTCAATAGCTTAGGGAGCATCACGATGTGTTTATAAGTGCATGAAATCTTGTGTGAGGTGTGCCCTTAGGGATTTAAGCAATCACAATCCTCATTTCATCTCATTAGCAACATTTACCTAGCCATTTTTCATATGTCATTTCACTAGCCACTTCACCCAATTTCATCATGTCCCCCTTTTGCAATAAACTAATTATGTGTCATGTACTAAAGTATATGCATATTATTCATATGTGTGGTGCCTAAATCAAAGTGAAAAGAGTCAAAGTAATATAAAGTAAATAAAATCAAATGATGAATGTGAGTTATGCCTCCTTGCAAAAGCCATGATCCTATGTCGTAGCTTAGCAAAGCCAAATCTAAAGAAAAGGGACTTGAAGGTAATCTAGTTGGATACATGTTCTCCTAATGAATTATGTATCAACACTTGTGATCCAAATAATCCTAATACATGTTCTATATGGTAGTTTGAAATCTCCTTTATGCACATGTGGGAGCTGACGGAACCCCGTTCCGCTCCTCGGTTTGGGTTCCGTGACCCTAGAGCAAATCCTCAAAGTGTCCCTGAATGGCCACGAGGTGCCTGACCAAAATGACCGTAGCACCAAAACTGTGAATCCGATCAAGAATCCGTCGATTTCGATGGATTCGAGACGCCGGCTTTCAGCTAGGGGACCCCCCACACTGTGCCTCCAAGGCACGGAAATGGTCATATTGTGCCATCTCTGGAACTAGGGTTTTTCTCAGTGAAGGCCATGCCAATATTGCTCAAGGGGTTCATTTATGATCTGAAGGTGCCCGATCAATCTCGGCCATCATGAACACATACAAAATGGCTACATGCATGTGCAGGAGCTGACGGAACCCAAGTCTGCTCGCCAGTTTGGGTTTCGTGCCCCCAGAGCAAATCCTCAAAGTGTCCATGAATGGCCATGGGGTGCCTGACCAAAATTCCTATAGCACCAAAACCGTGATCCCGATTGTGAATTCATCGATTCCGACGGATTTGGTACACCGGGTTTCAGCTAGGGGACCCCCCACATTGTGCCTCCAAGGCTCAGAAACTATCATATTGTGCCATCTCCTGAACTAGGGTTTCGCTCAGTGAAGGCCATGCCAATCTTGCTCAACGGGGTCATTTATGATCCGAAGGATCCCAACTGAGCATGGCCATCATGAAAACATCGACAATGGCCACATGCATGTGTAGGAGTTGACGGAAGCCAATTCCGCTCATCAGTTTGGGTTCTGTTTCCCCAGAGCAAATCCTCAAAGTGTCCCTGAATGGCCACGAGGTGCCTGACCAAAATGCCCGTAGCACCCAAACCGTGGCTCCGATTGTGAATTCGTCAATCCTGATGGATTCAGGATGCTGATTTTCAGCTAGGGGAACCCTCACACCATGCCTCCAATGCTCGAAAACAGTCATATTGTTCCATCTCCGAAACTAGGGTTTTGCTCAGTGAAGGCGATGCCAATCTTGCTCAAGGGGGTCATTTATGATCCGAAGGATCCTGTCCGAGCATGGCCATCGTGAACACATCAACAATGGCCACATGCATGTGCAGGAGTTGATGAAACCCAAGTTTGCTTGTCGGTTTGGGTTCCGTGACCTTGGAGCAAATCCTCAAAGTGTCCCTGAATGGCCATGGGGTGCCTGACCAAAATACCTGTAGCAGCAAAACTGTGGCTCCGATCATGAATCCATTGATTTTGATGGATTTGGGATGCCAGGTTTCAGCTAGGGAACCCCCCACACCATGCTTCCAAGGCTCGAAAAGGGTAGTATTGTGCCATCTCAGGAGATAGGGTTTTTCTCAGTGAAGGCCATGCCAATCTTGCTCAAGGGAGTAATTTATGATCCGAAGGTTCCTGACCAAGCATGGTCATCGTGAACACATCCAAAATGGCCACATGCATGTGTAGGAGGTGACAAAACCCAAGTCCGCTCGCCAGTTTTGGATCCGTGCTGCAGGAGCAAATCCTCAAAGTGTCCGTGAATTGCCACGAGGTTCCCGACCAAAATTGCCGTAGAAAAAAACCGTGACTCCGATCGTGAATCCGTCGATTCCGATGGATTCAGAACACTGGGTTTCAGCTAGAGGACCCCCCACACTGTGCCTCCAAGGATCGAAAATGGTCATATTGTGCCATCTCCGAAACTAGGGTTTTGCTCAGTGAAAACCATGGCAATCTTTCTCAAGGGGGTCATTTATGATCTGAAGGCTCCGAGCCTAGTATGGCCATCGTGAACACATCCACAATGGCCAAATGCATGTGCAGGAGTTGACAAAATCCAATTCCGCTTGCCGGTTTGGGTTCTGTGACCCCGGAGCAAATCCTCAAAGTGTCCCTGAATGGCGACGGGGTGCCTAAAAAAAATGCCCATAGCACAAAAACCATGGCTCCGATCATGAATCCATTAATCCCGATGGATTCGAGACCCTGGGTTTTAGCGAGGAGACCCCCCACACTGTGCCTCCAAGGCTCGAAAATGGTCATATTGTGCCATCTCTGGAACTAGGGTTTTTCTCAGTGAAGGCCATGCCAATCTTGCTCAAGGGGGTCATTTATGATCCGAAGGCTCCAGGCCGAGCATGGCCATCGTAAACACATCCACAATTTCCACATGCATTTGTAGGAGTTGACGGAAGCCAATTTTTCTCCTCGGTTTGGGTTCCGTGACCCCGTAGCAAATCCTTAAAGTGTCCCTGAATGGCCACGGGGTGCCTGACCAAAATTCCCATAGAAACAAAACCGTGCTTCCGATCGCGAATCTGTTGATTCTGATGGATTCAGAACACCGGGTTTCAGCTAAGGGACTCCCCACACCATGCCTCCAAGGCTCGAAAATGGTCATATTGTGCCATCTCTGGAACTAGGGTTTTGATCAATGAAGGCCATGCCAATGTTGCGCAAGGGGGTCATTTATGATCCGAAGGCTCCTGACCGAGCGTGTCCACCGTGAACACATCCAAAATGTCCACATTCATGTGTAGGAGCTGACGGAACCCAAGTCCGCTTTCCAGTTTGGGTTTCATGCCCCTGGAGCAAATCCTCAAATTGTCCTTGAATGGCCACAGGGTGCCTGACCAAAATGCCCATTACAACAAAACCATGAATCCGATCGTGAAGCCATCGATTCCGATGGATTTGAAACACCAAGTTTTAGTTGGGATCCCCCCCACACCATTCCTCTAAGGCTTGTAAACGGTCCTATTGTTCCATCTCTGGAGCTAGGGTTTTGCACAGTGAAGGCCATCCCAATCTTGCTCAAGGTGGTCAATTCTCATCCGAAGGCTCTCGGGTGTGTGTGGCCATCATGAACACGTCCACGATGGACATGTGTACATGTGGGATATGAAGGAAGCCAAGTCCGCTCGATGGTTTGGGTTCCGTGCCCCTAGAGCAAATCCTCAAAATGTCCCTAAATGGCTACGGGGTGCCTATCCAAAATGCCCATAACAACAAAACCGTGACTCTGATCGCGAAGCCATTGATTCCAGTGGATTCAGGACATCGGGTTCCAATTGGGGCCCCCCCCCACACCATGCCTCCAATGCTCAAAAATTGTCCTATTGTTCCATCTCTGGAACTAGGGTTTTCCACAGTGAAGACCATTCCAATCTTGCTCAAGGGGGTCAATTCTCATCCGAAGGCTCCTGGGCGTGTGTGGCCATCATGAACATGTCCACAATGGCCATGTGCATGTGAGGGAGCTGACAGAATCCAAGTCCACTTACCAGTTTGGGTTCCATTCCCCCATAGCAAATCCTCAAAGTGTTCATGAATGGCCACGGGGTGTGGGACCAAAATTCCCATAGCAACAAAACCGTGACTTCGATCGCGAAGCCATTGATTTTGGTGGATTCGGGACGTCAAGTTCTAGTTGCACCCCCCCCACACCGTGCCTCCAATGCTCGAAAACAATCCTATTGTGCCATCTCTGGAACTAGGGTTTTGCGTAGTGAAGGCCATTCCAATCTTGCTCAAGGGGGTCAATTCTCATCCGAAGGCTCTCGGGCGTGTGTGGCCATCGTGAACACGTCCACAATGGCCATGTGAACGTGCTAGAACTGACAGAAGCCAAGTCCGTTGGCTAGTTTGGGTTCCGCGCTCCCAGAGCAAATCCTCAAAGTGTCTCTGAATGGCCACAGGGTGCCTCACCAAAATTCCCATAGCAGTAAAACCATGACTCCAATCGTGAAGCCGTCAATTCCAGTGGATTCGGGACGCTGGGTTTTAGTTGGACCCCCCCCTAAATCATGCCTCCAAGGCTCGAAAACGGTCCTATTGTGCCATCTCCAGAACTAGGGTTTTTCTCAGTGAAGGCCATTCCAATCTTTCTCAAGGGGTTCAATTCTCATATGAAGGCTCCCTAGTGTGCGTGGCCATCGTGACCATGTCCATGATGGCCATGTGCAGGTGCGGGAGCTGACGAAAGCCAATTTCTCTCACTGGTTTGGGTTCTCTCACCGGTTTGGGTTTCGTGCCCCGGAGCAAATCCTCAAAGTGTCCATGAATGGCCACGGGGTGACTGACCAAAATTCCCATAGCAGTAAAACCATGACTTTGATCGCGAAGCCGTTGATTCCGGTGGATTCGGGACACCGTGTTTTAGTTGGGGGCCCCCCCCACACCATGCCTCCAACGCTAGGAAACAGTCCTATTGTGCCATCTCCGAAACTAGGGTTTTGCGCAATGAAGGCCATTCCAATCTTGCTCAAGGGGCTCAATTCTCATTCAAACACTCATGGGCGTGCGTGGCCATCGTGAACACATTCACCATGGCCATGTGCACATGTGGGAGCTGACGAAAGCCAAGTCTGCTCGCTAGTTTGGGTTCCGTTCCCCCAGAGAAAATCCTCAAAGTGTCCCTGAATGGCCACGAGGTGCCTAACCAAAATGCCCATAGAAACAAAACCGTGACTCTGATCATGAAGCCATTTATTCCAGTTGATTAAGGATGTTGGGCTCTAGTTTTCCCCCCTCCCCCACATCATGCCTCCAAGGATCGGAAATGGTCCTATTGTGCCATCTGTAAAACTAGGGTTTTGCTTAGTGAAGGCCATTATAATCTTGCTCAAGGGGGTAAATTCTCATCTGAATGCTCTCGGGCATGCATGGCCATCGTGAACATGTCCATGATGGCCATATGCACATGCAGAAGCTGATGGAAGCCAAGTATGCTCGCCGGTTTGGGTTCCATGCCCCCTGGGAAAATCCTCAAAGTGTCCCTGAATGGCCACGGGGTGCCTGACCAAAATGCCCATAGCAGCAAAACTGTGACTCCGATCGCGAAGCCGTCGATTCCGGTGGATTCAGGATGCCAGGTTCTAGTTGTCGCCCCCCCCACACTGTGCCTCCAATGCTCAGAAACGGTCCTATTGTGCCATCTCCAGAACTAGGGTTTTTCTTAGTGAAGGCCATTCCAATATTGCAAAAGGGGGTCAATAAGCTAGATTAGGTTCTATAGGGCTAGATTAGGTGTCTGGGGCTAGGTTATGTCTCTAGGGATATATAAGTATTCTAGATTAGGTATCCATGGTGGTAGGTCCACATTAGGCTTTCCAAGGCTAGATTTGTTTTTGTTTGTTTCTAGGGATGGATTAGGGTCTAGAAGCTAGATTAGGTCTTTGGGCCTAGGTTACATCTCTAGGTCTAGATAATTATTCTAGATTAGGTTTCGAGGGTTGTAGGTCCAAATCAGTATTTCTAGGGATACATTTGTTTTTGTCTGGTTTCTAGGGCTAGATTAGGGTCTTTAAGCTATATTAGGTTCTATTTCTTAGAAGGAACATGTAAATCTAGCTTCCAACCCATATAGTGTGATTTTGAGATATTTCAGTTTGTTAGAAATTCCTCTTGTGATCAGGGTGAATGTCAACATTATTGATCTAGTGGCTTAGGAGCATGTAGGGATGATTGTATCGCCCAAGATATTTTTATCATTTGTTTCTTTTTTCCATGAGACTTCCAATTATATAGCGGAGGAGAGGTGTGATGATGAGATTGACCTCATCCATGCACATTCTACTTATTCATTAAAGAGGTGTGATCCCTTAATGGAGGATGTTGTCGAGGGTGATTCAAGAGCCGTAGATAATGTGAGTATTCTGAAGTATAGATCCATGGATTATCCTACGAATGGTTTGAGATCGATTGTATAAACCATTGAAGAAGTAGGTGTTGATTCTCATGTACAAATCATCACGGATAATGCACTTGTTTGCAAGGCTGCTGGCAGGATTGTGGAAGCTAAATATCCACATGTACGTTAATTTTTGACACCATCCATTTGATTTGTTAGTGTTGTGGAATCATTTATACATGCTTTTATTGCTCTTACAAGTTATTTGGACACCTTGCATTGTCCACACCTTCAATTTAGCAATGAAATCCATTGCTTCAGATGTGACATGGATTGGAAACCTTATTGAGCATGCACGACATATCCATAACTTTGCACAAAACCACACAAATTCCCTCACTACCTAGAAAGAGTACACACATCTTTCATTGTTGAAGATTGCAGATACTCGATTTGCTTCATCGTTCATCATGCTCATGAAGTGAAGGAGGAGGAGGCAAAGGATGATGATTAGGGCAATGATGATTTTGTTGATTCAAGCATGGAGGAGGACTATTGACATATTATATCCTTCCATCTTGATCCATCCCGTTTTGTATTTACTATTAGTCTATTTGGCATTTTCCAATGCCTAGTGGTATTCCAGCATCTATGTAAAACATTTTGATTTTGATGATTTAATGAGAAATATGGTTCCAACATCTTGAGTTATTTCCCAATGCCTATCAAATTTCAATGCATATATGTGTCTCATTGTGATTTGTGAGTGACAAATGTGTACTCATTAATGTGTATTGATTCTAATCTCTATTGAATATTTGTAAATTTTCTAATATAAGATGAGTTTTCAATCTTGTTTATGCATGTGAATTTTTCCTAAAGGGATGGAAACTTGAATTGGAGTGCTTGGTGTAAAACATATAATGGTGTAAAACATCAATGTATTGTAATAGTAACTTAAACATAACTCAAACATAAAATAAATGATATAAGATAACGATATCAAAGAAACTATCTAACATGAATAACATTAGACATGCATGAACAAACAATCACATGACTATACTATGTACCTCAATCAATTAGGCCTTATGGATCCTCTGTTTTTTATTGTCTCAAACAACCTCACATGCTCTGCATGAGGTATTAAGTAGCGTACCTTATTGGATGACTTCATTGACATTGTGTGTAGTTGGATGTTTGTACCAATGATCAAGTGCATAAAGTGATACACGTGTGAACCTGGTCTATAATATGTGTATGTGTAGACATTGCTCTTTGGTCCCTTCCATATACTATAATATATTCTCCCTGAAAAACCATCTATCCATTCGGAAAGGTAATGCCTTCACTATCGGTTAATGATGCGAGGAGGGTTTGATTCCCCTGGATGCATCGTGCCAACCAATAATTCGTGCCAATTTCACTGTTTGTCGGGGAGACAACTGTGTAGATGTGTCCTGCAAAAATCCATTTTACAGTCATATTCCACAAGTAGTGGTTTGATAACTTGGATAATTACAAAAATAAGGAGGGAACTAGGATATGAATGCATAAATGTTTACCTGGCTGTACAAGATCAGACATATGATCATATTCATTCAAAATAGAGGATTTCCCTTCCTCTAACTAGATTGTTTCAACAACTGCACGTGGGTCCACTGCAAGTGATACATGATCCCACTCATCAACCCAATCCATTGATTCACACTCATCCCACTCACAACTGCTGCAAGGCCCACAAAAGAAAGAAATTTTCCGCGTCCTTATTTCAAATAAGGGGTTGTTTGAGCTTAGAACCGAATGAAATCCATGAGTGCCTTGTACAATACTACAACTATAAGAACGCGATCGATCTATATCAACCACATGGCAAAAAATTTTGACAACATGTCCTCCACCTGTTGGCCTATGCTGCTCCATGGTTTGATCTGACATTTTTGCAAAGCACCATTGAACTATGTATTTTTCATCTTGAATATGAGGGTTTGTCGTGCACCTCATCTCCTCCATTCGTAGGGCATTTTTGAGACATGCTTCAGCCTCGTCGTGCTCTCCCTTTCCATGCCTGGTCTCAAAATAGTTCCATGTAAGCAACACATCATAAGTCTTGTGCAAAATACTCAACCACTAGAATACACGTGCATTTTTGAACTAGCCTGCACAACCATCTGACCATATCCAATGCTGATCCATCTATATACCTCTCTCCTTCAGCAAATCATAGAAAATTATGAAGCAATGTTGCACATAATCCAGGTCGTGGCACCTGTCGTCACTGATGTAGAAGTTGGTCTCTTTCAATATTATCCTCATGTCATTGCTGCTCTCTGGCGCTTGCTATACGTGATATGGACCATTATGCTAACTTGGTTTGAATGGTAATATTGACTTTGAATCTCATTCTATGGCTGTAGGGTGTAGTTTTCAGCAAAGTCCACAACCAACAATATTATTCCATTGGGAAAGGTGTCCCTGCACTGTCTGTATTATTCATGATCCTACCATCGTGCTACATGGACATGTTGTACATACTGCTTGGTATTTTGGTAGAATTCCTTCATGAAATCGCAAATTTGTACCTAGTGCCACAAAACCAAGGGCATTAATACAACGTGACATTTGAAATCTGAATATATATGTATAAATTCAACATGTACAGTATGAAAGTATGCAAACTTAGATTACATGTGACTTCACCAATGCAATTTTTTTTCTTTCCTTCATACTATCTACTTGATATGTTATGTACTTGAAGTTCTGCATTTCTATTGACATCCTCCCAAATTTGTGCTCCTTGGTTTCATGGATGCAGTGGCTCAATAATGCAAATCCACTGCACCTAGAACATGTCCCATACAAACATGATCTTTTATAGTATTTTTGTCCTTCAGGTCTTGGACACATTATCCTATGTATAAATTATTTGGATGCATTCGGTGGATGCAACGATGGGTAGTCTTGCACACTGTTAGTATGAAAATCACAAAATATATGTCTATATGTATCATAATAGTACTCAAATTCTACATGGTATATACAACAACATGTGTTTCGATCAATGCAAATTCTAACATACCAGAGTTTGAATTTTTCAAAGGACCTTGGCCCAAGTTCAATTGTGTGTGCTCATTCTTGAACCTCTCATAGCGTTATGTTTGTGTCATGTCAAGGAAGTGTTTGACATGGGTTTCACACCACTTAACACCTTTGCTCAACTTTAACACATCTCTTTGATTCAATGACATTCTAGTGTTATCATGCCAAAACTTTTGTACTAGTTCTTTAACAACATCAACAAGATTCATGTCTGAACGAGTTAACCTACCAACAAAGGCCCAACAATATTTTTGGCCTAGGGTCTCAAGTTTTTCTCTAATAGCAGAATAATTTTGAAGAGTCTTTCTATCTACTTTAAATATTTTACATGTTTGTGATAGCAGGTGACGTTTCCTTGTGGATTTGTCTACAATCGATTCCGACAGTGCATGACGGGCCGCATTAAAATATTTTGTACGAGAAGTTTTTCCAATCAAATTAAATGCAGATTGTAGATTTCTAACATGATTATTGGCCTCTAAACTTATAACTAACTTTATGCCTAACATTCTCCTAACATGAGCTAGACAATGTGATTTTAACAAAGCCAGAAACAATTGACATTTTTCTACATCGGTTTTGGATTCAAAAAATTCTTTGACTATCATGTTACAATGGAAATCAATAGTGCATTTGGGAAACTTACCTTCAAGTCCTAAAAATGAAATTTCATCCACATGAATATGTCTGGAATTTCTTCGTCGTCCGCTTGATAGTCGAGGAAAGGGAGTTGGAAAGGAAGTACGAGTCTCATCACCGGTTTGTTGTAGCCCTTCGTTCACAATTTGGTCCTGCAAGGGAGTGTGTTCGACATGTGTGTGCTCTTCTTGGGGAGGTTTCAAATTAACAACTTGTTCAACATCCATCTCTTCATACTCGACATCAACCAAGATTTGATTGAATTCAACCACTTCATCATTACTTGTTGATGGATCTAAGGCACTAACATTTTGATGTCTATGGTTTTCCATGTACAACCTAGCCTTTTCAGGGGGCAACTCCTTCCTTCTAGAATTTTGTTTTATTATTACGTGTGTTGCCCATATTCAATACGTTTTTTAACAAAAACAAATATCACCACTGCAAGAATGAATAACAAATAAGATATTAAAACTTGATGTAGCAATTGATTATGTACAACAACATCTAGTGAGAATGTTTTCATATAATCTTAAAATCTATTGAGAATGCCCTAGATATAACAAAAAACATCACATCTAGGAACTCAATTGGATGGTGGTATGGGATGTTAGTAGGAGAACAGTCCCTACAAAAGGAGAAGCTCCTACTCACTTCATTTTCATGTTTTGGATGAGGGAAAATAGCCCCAAAAGATTAAGAGTTTGATTATTTAGGCGTTTGTGTGAGTTGTTGTAGTGAAATCATGAGAAATTCAACATATATTTGTGTACTAGATGGAGTTATGTGATTATGAAAGGTTATTGGTGGTGATGCAAGTAAGTTTTTTTTATTATCTCCATGAAAGGTTGAAAGCAATGCTTGGTGCATGTTGTAGTTTTTTTGTGGTAAGATGGTTTTATTGTCTATGTTGAAGATTAAGAAGACTAAAATACATTTATTGTACAATTCATGAGGAAAAACTAAAATAGATACAATTCAAACAAAGTGAATGAAGACTAAAATACATTTCACAAGATAAAATTGTTACCATACCTCAAGGATTATGATTGCTCTTTGCTTGAAATGTAAAATTCTCTTTTGATGTATCCACTATATGTAAGAAGAGTTCAAGTGTGTCCAAGCAGCATGAGAATTCAATCCAAGGAGCCAAATAGATTTCAACTATTGTGTATTCAATCAAAGGAGCCAAATAGAGCCCAACTAGTGTGTATTCAATCCAAAGATCCAAATAGAGTCCAACTGGTGTGTATTATATCCAAATTGTCAAAGAAACACCAAATGGTGTGTGAATTCAATCCAAATTGCAAATGATTGTTGGACTATGCATCAAAACAACGAAAAATATGTGAGGAATGAGAGAAAAAATGTAGGAGAAGAGAGTGGGTTATTTTCTAAATTTTATGTTCAACAGAGGCGCGCACGCACGGTCTAGGAGTGCGTGCACTCTCCTGGCGCATACACGCCCCTGCTCAATGTTGCATAGTTCAGTGGGTAACATTTAACTCATTTATTTCCCAATAAATCTATATGTGTCAGTTTATTCCTAGAGCCCCTCCCCCATAAAGGCCTTTAGGCCCTCTTCTAAACCATAATCCCTAAGTGCATAAGTGCTTCTAGTTGTTTAGGGGTTTTGATAATGATGATGATGATGATGATGATGATGATGATGATGATGATGATGATGATGATGATGATGAAGATGACGATGATGATGAAGATGAAGATGATGGTGATGAAGATGAAGATGATGAAGAAGATGATCATGATGATGGTGAAGATGACGATGACGACGATGATGATGATGATGATGATGACGATGACGACGACGATGATGATGATGAAGATGAAGATGATGATGATGATGATGATAATGATGAAGATGAAGATAATGATGAAGATATTGATGATGATGATGATGATGGTGATGATGATGATGAAGATCATGATGATGATGATGATGATGATGAAGATGATGATGATGATGATGGTGATGATGATGACGATAATGATGATGATGATGAAGATGATGAAGATGACGATGAAGATGATGGTGATGATGACGATGCCGATGATGATGAAGATGATGAAGATGATGAAGATGATGATGATGATGATGATGATGATGGTGACGACGATGATGATGATAATGAAGACGACGATGATGATGAATATTTTGAAGATGATGATGATGAAGAAGCAGAAGAAGAAGATGATGATGAAGATGTTGATGAGGAAGAGGGAGATGATGATGATGATGAAGATGAGGATGAGGATGAGGATGAGGATGAGGATGATGATGAAGATAAT